>PVJX010002267.1:0-133662 GCA_004027295.1 Dolichotis patagonum
GAAGGAGGAAGGAGGGAGGGAAGGAGGAAGGAGGGATGGGAGGGAAGGAGGGAGGGAGGAGGAAAGGGGGAGGGAGGGAAGAAGGGAGGGAGGAAGCAAGGAAGGAAACCCAAGGATGACATGCGGAGGAACACAGGGAAGAACACTGAATGTGACAAGAGAACTTGAGTGGCTGCGATGTTTGTTGCTCAAGTGTTTGGCATCAAGATAGGATGAAGACTTTGTTGACAGATGTCTGAGAAACTGTGAAATGTCTTCCTATAAATGAGGAATCAACCTCTCTTAGGGGCAAACAACTGTGTTAGTCAGTTTTGCCTTACTATGACCAAATATCTGAGCAAAACAAAGCAAAAGGAAGAGGTTTACTTTAGCCCATAGTTTCAGAGGGTTCAGTCCATGGTCACTGGCTCCAAGGCAGAAACATCATGCAAGAAGGGCATGGAGAAAGAAAACCGCTCAAACCATGGCATCTAGGAATCAGAGCGAGAAGGGATAACTAGACAAGAAAGGGGCAGGGATAAAATATGCCCTGTGAAAGCTTGGTCCCAGTAACCACCTTCATCCAGTTAGGTTCCACCACCCAACCAGCTCATTGAGCTGTGAACTTATCAGTGGATTCATACACTCAAGGAAGTTACAGTCTGCGCGGTCCATTCAGTGCCTAAAATGCCATCATCTGGCAACTGAGCCTTTAATGCTATGAAGCTTTTGGGGAACATATTAGATCCCAACTATAAGAACAGCCAAAGCCTTTGAGCTTCTTAGATTGTCTGTCTCCATTTTCAGTCTCACTAAGAGTGACCTCAGCTGGAGGAGTAGACATGAATGTAAGACCTTGATGTTTAGAGGTGTTTGGACTTGTCTTACAACTTTAACCAGGGAGTAAGATGGACTTAGCAAAGAACAATGGGTTGGGGATAGGAGATAGGGAGTTCTGGTCCTGTGTTTTGTGACCTTGGTCAGACTGCTGATACACACTGGATATCATGCTTCACATGTGAAATAAGAACATTAACCTACATACATGTCACTTAAAACTCCTGTACTCCTAAAAATATATGATGTTATATAGGTCAGTTTTATCAAAGCTTTTTAATAATTACCTAAATGAATTGTGGAAATGCATTTATCTTGTCATTTTAATTTTTAGCTGCTGGCCAGGTAGTGTGTTGGGCGTAGTACACAGCAACTTTCTGAAATCTTTCCCTCTTCCCTGTCGTTAGAGATGAGCCTGGAAAAGAACGAAAGTATTAAAGCCTCATGAGCAACACAGTGAACTTGTGTCAAACATACAAAAAATGGGCAGAGACAGGAGTAATGTTTATGTTTCTTTCTGATTACTCAAAATTCTCTAAACTTCTTTCTGTAACAAATAATTCTTGCATTGTAAACTGGAGGCACTACCAAGAGGGAGGAGATGGATACCATGAATGACCAGAAATTGCAACCAAGTGATCAATATTGCAGTTAAGGGTAAGTAGTGGTTTTCCCTCTCAAATTTCTGCATAGCCTTTATTTTCCCATTTCTCTAGGTAAAACTTAGATACCTCAGTAAGTATTTTCCTAAACAGTTAGACATGAAGTTTCCACACCACACATCTTGCTGATTTTTGTCTTTCTGGACAGGCCACACTTGAATACTGTCTGAAAATGTGAACATCCATACAATTTTGTTCTCTGTATATATTTAAGACCCAATCAGTGTAGACTTATTTTTATAAAGCTTGCTATGTTTGCACTTTTAATTTAACATTGGTGGGACATCTGCAGGCTAATAGTGGTACTTCGCTGTGCACAGAAAACCAATTAGGACTTGTTCTGTGTCTGATTATCAGGCAGAAACATGCATGCAGAAATGTTCATTAGAGAGCTAGAGAGAGCTGAGATAAAACAGCAGAGAGCTGAATTACAGAGGTGCTGCCAGCCCCCAACACACTTGTACATTTGCTTGATAACAGACAGGCGACCAATATCCTCCACTGTGTGGTAGGCACTGAAGTGTGCTCTGTTAGGAGGGGTATTTTTCTGACACTGCTTAGGAAGTTAGGGAGTATTCCACATGCAGACAAATGGGAGGCCTCGACTGCACTCATAGTGGGCTGTGTGGTTTGCCGCTTTCTCCTAGGCATGCATTAAGCTCACTCTAGACTTTAGAGACCGTCTCTCTCTGTTCTGTTCCCGAAGATGGGTGGGGTTCTCTACATGATGTATTTTATGCAGAATCTTAAATGTGGTATTTTTCCACCTCCCTACTCTTAAGGATGTTCACCATGATATTTTCCTGCAGATTAGTCTGTTACTGGTCATGAACTGTAGGCTTGATTTAGTTGTTACAGTAGTCCCAGAAAGACGTTCCAAAAGGACTTCGAGAGACTCAGAGTGAGGATCTCTACTCCTTGGTGAGGGTGAGAAGCAGGAAAACAAAGAACTTGAAGGAAGCTGGCATTTCCCTGGATGGGGCATCTAAACGGCAGAGGTGAGAAGGGTCTCTGGACACCACAGGCCAGCATGAGGATGTGGGGACTGTGAGCAGCTGAAGGAAATTCGGGAAATAAGAAGAGCAATGGGTGCTGTACAAGCATCTTCCCCAGAACTATTGGTTTCATCTACAAGGGTCTGTTTCCACTGGAAGTCAGGTAGGTGCATGAGGAATTTCTTAGCGATGATGGAAAGACAAGTAGGATGGAAGAACTTGTAAGCTTTGAGGTTGGTCAGAGTATTTTTTCTGCAACTTTGTCCTCTTGCTTCTTCTCTGGAATGAAGTGATTTATTGGTAATGAATAGAATTTGGCTGACTTAGTGAGTTAAAATAGTTACCCAAAATTGTAGACCGGGTACTTTTCCATCTCCTTCATGTAGGGTTTCTGAAACACTCTATTTCTTTAGGAGTCTTCAGTTGTCTTGTGCTGATTTGGCTTCCAGGCAGTTGTGCACAAAGCCCCTCAGTGCAATCAGGAGAGCCTTGCTGTCATTGCGATGTCAACTAACAAGATCAAAGTCTCCCGAGCAGTTTATTTGAAAAGCACTTGGGTAATTTAGATCCTAATGGCTTCAGTATGTTTGCTATTTCAAACATGAAATGCATTACACTGTAAAAGACAGGGGAAAGTATGTTTGTGTATTGGATATTCCATTAAACAGTGACCATTTCCTGCACAAACTAAGGAACCAAATTAAAGAACACAACCTTCAGTACGGCACAACAGCATGTCTACAATGATTAACTTTTTTGAAAAACAATAGAGCAGAAAGACATAAACTTAATTTCTAAATGGAGTAAATCAGTCTTTACCTACTAGTGTAGCATTGCCCAGGTGGTAAGTAGAAACAGTAGACAGACTTGCAAGCTTGAGACATTATAGTGATTGTTAGGTTTTAGATATAGAAAGCCCCCCCACCCCACCAATTCTGCTTTCAAAGGGTTTCTGGAAGGTGATTGGATTGTGGAACTCTGTGCTCATCTGTGGGTTTATCGTGGGTTAGTTCAAGGCTGACTGTGCTGCAGGAGGGGGGTCCTGGTTGGAGGAGGTCACTGAGGTGTGACCTAGAAGGTTGCTTTCTTGTCACTGGATCTTCCCTTCTAGCTCTGCTTTCTGGCTGATGTGAGGTAAGCAGTTTTCCTCCACCCAGGCCTTCCACTGTGCCATTTCTGCCTCTAAACCATCTGACGATGGACAGAACTCACTAAAATGCACATTAAAACTGTGAGCCAAAAATAGACTTCTCCTTCACCAAGTTGTGGCTATGTTGTACCAGAAATGGGAAAGTGACTAATACAATGATCAGATAAGGTTATGCTGATAAACTTCAGGTATCTTAACACCATTCAAGATATTTGATCATTTAAGTGCTAAACCATGCTTCTAGCACGTATAGTAATGGAAAAAACACTTTTTTGTGGGCAGTAATCAAATGTTTAAATTAAATAGACGATATTGGGAAGCAATACATTGCCTTTGCTTGTTCCGTGATAGTGTTCTTCTGAAATTGAAATACATTCAGATTTTCTTCTGAAAAGGTCAAGAAAATGACTTATCATTTACATTTTAACATTTTTGTTAGTGTGGTAGTGTGGGGCTAGTATGGCTTGCAAAGCATCATGCAATCAATCATGGGTCTTTTCAGAGGTGACTGGGTCTAGAGTGTGTGATGCTGGGATTAACTCATGGTGCAATGGTAGGGTTAAGGGTACTAGGATTAAGGCTGGCTACCTGCCCTAAGTTTGGGTACCTAGTACAGTATAAGGGACAGAAAGAGGCTTGTCCTCTCTCCCTGTCTCTCTGCCTCTGTCTCTGTCTCTCTTTCTCTTTCTGTCTCTCACTTTACTACCTTTTGTCCACCACAAATGGTTTCTCCTCTTTGATGCCTGTCTGCCATGCCACTCTGCTTGAGAACCAGTCGATTATCTGCTAAAATTTCTATGAACTGTGAGTTAAATAAATTTTTCCTACTTTAACTTTGGGTATTGGGTGTTTTGTCTCAGCAATGAGAACAGTAACTAAACAGGTGCTAAACAGGGTGTACAGAGATAAACTCCTCTTACCTCTGTTATTATCAAGGTGAGTGTGTGTCCCCATGCTATTACACTGGCAAGCACTTGGGCCACTGAAGAGAATAGAGAAAAATTTGAATAGAATGGAATTTCTATGAAGAAGATGGAACTCCCTGGCACTTATCATCAAGGATTAGATAATTGCTTCATTGAAAGGAGAAAATGTAATGTGACTTCAGTAGGACAGGAATCCCTGCTTCCATTAGGTTCTTTATCAAATACTTGGGAAGGGGTCTCTAGGCCTCAGTCATAGCTCTTCCAAGGTATAGACAACTGGCCTCTACTGAGAAAGGTGAGTTGGGTATTAGAAAAGAAGTTTCTTGTCCTGAATTGGTAGAAAAGTCAGGAGTAATTAACATAAACTGCATTTTGCAACGTATTAGTTCAATTTCACGTAATTCCTCTTCTCTTCTCTTTTCTTCTCTTCTCTTCTCTTCTCTTCTCTTCTCTTCTCTTCTCTTCTCTTCTTCTCTCTCTCTCTCCCTCTATCTCTCTCCCTCTGTCTTGTTTGAAATAAATTCTCCCTATGCATGTAGACATACCTTGAATTTGCAAGCCTCCTGCTTCACCCTCCCAAGTGCTAAGATTACTGAGGGGTGCCACCATGTCTGACTGAAATGTTGCACTTTTTGATGATCATCATTATATTTTACTCAAATCATCATTAAAATCTCAGTATTTCAACCCAAAATCAGTTGGGAATTAACCCAAAAGATGTGAGTTCCTCCTGGGCATAGAGTGGTGCTTCTCAATTGAGGAAATTGAGCAAAGTTGGTAATACCTGGAGACATTTTATTCCTTGTCACATGTGGGAGAGAAAGGCTGTTGGCTAAGTCTATTATTAAATGTTTTATAGAACTTCAGACAGCTCCCACAGTAAACAATTATCCCTCCTCAAATGCCAACAAACTCATAGCACAAAGACTCCGATGTGTAGTCTCAAATGAAGGGACAACTTTTGCTCGAGTTATATTGGCTATGGGCTAACAGCAGTAATTAGTAAGGGGTCCTGAAGGAGAAAGTGAGTTTCAAAGGTAGGAAAAGTGTACTCTTTTCTTGTGTGAATGTTTTCCTCGAAAATCTGACTATAGAGTATAGGCATTGTTGTAGTCAGGGGTTGTGGAAAGAACAATTAAACTCAGGACACAGAATTTATATTATTTTATGATGGTCACCCAGAGTAAAATACAAGAAAGTGCAGGAAATCTGTCCACAACACTAAAGACCCAGAATATTCAGCCAAGGGCCTGGATCCCACAGCAGTGTCCTGCATGAGTCTAGATGAAAACCTTGAGCCTATGACAGTGCCTCCCATAGTCCAGCTGGAGGTTTAGAGCCCAAGAGAAGGACTCACACCTGTCTGTTTAATGGATCTGCACTGGGAAGTCCCAATGATCAGTGGTGGAAGCTAGAAAGTCTATGCCACTGGGGCAAAGAAGCTGTGCTGATAGGTTGAGGGTTCTGCACTGGAACCAAGAAGTCACACTCAAAATAAGAACCAAGGCTTCTCTGAAAAGCACCACAGTCATCCTTATGGACACGAGGGCCCTGAGCTCCTCTGACAATAAGAACAGTTGAGTACATGCCAGAAAGCCAGCATGGCAAGTTTCTCCTGGAGAATAAATGACACATATCTTCCTCTCCGGAGCCAGGAAGTGATGCCTGATGTAAGGACCAGAGCTCCGCCAAAGTGAACCACACTCTCACCAATACGGTTCCGAGCTCATCCAATGACAAGGGTTGAGCTCACACTGGGGAAGCCAGCATGATGAGGTCCTCCAGGAGAACCAACAGCTCAAACAGCAACACTTAGTGAAACCCACAATGCCTCGCTTCTCCTTCTCCACATCGCTATGCTGGCAACTTTCCTCAGGTGAAACATCTACGCTCAGCACCATGCTGATTTAATTCAGCTGGCGTTAAATTGACCACCAGTTTTTAATCCATAACAGACATTTAAAGGAATTTCCCTTCAAAAATAGCCTACATATAAAGGCATTTTGATCCTGGTTATTAACAGGGATCTTATTAGCTTTTAAAGAATCTATTACATCATCAGACAGGTAAAACTAAAATTATAAATTTCTTCTTGTTGGTATTCAGAGAGGTTATATGGACCTACACTTTCTGTATAATCCCATGGCAGACCTACCAATAAAGCACCAATTTTCCTCCACAGCTTCAGAGCCTGTACTTTTCTCCAGGGTCCTACAGGTATTCCTAGGATGAGAGATGCGAGATACTGAGTAATCCATCCCTCACATTTTATCACAACCCCACTGCTACTTTCATTATTAGTTCTGGCTGTGACCTTGCAGCCACACAGAATGTCTAGCACCAATTCCAACTTCCACCTTTTTGGAAGAACTGTTAGATAAATTTGAGGTGGAGATAGTCCAGTTCCTCTGTTGCCTCTCATGACAGGACGGGACTATGAAGGCTTCACCCAGTCTGATTTTTCTCCTTCTTATGTAGTTGTCATGGGATCATAACTCTCCTGGCATGAGAGAGCAGAATTGTGTTCATGCCTATCTGAGGTCAGAGCATGGAGTCCAGCAAGAAGAGTGACACGCTCCACAAGTAGACGCCAAGCTTCTCTTGTGAAAGACCAGTTGATTATCACACGCTTGTCATTAATCAGCCCCTTGGTCTTTGATCATCTCAACACAATTAGTGTGCTGCTCACCAAGGCTCACACACACACACACACACACACACACACACATCACAGAAAAGTAAAATCTGTATGTATTGTTTTTTCTTTGTTCTATTTGGTTAATTTCTAAGTTTGTCTTTCCTAATGTATTTTTATTATATATATTTAAGTAGTATAATATGATATGTTGCTGTGTATATCCACATTCATACATAGCTATACATCATGGTGAAATGTTTACTACAGTTATCTCTTAGGATCTGCAGGAAATTGATTCCAGGATTGGTATCCCTTACCAGACACCAAAATAGGAGGATACTCATATTCTTCATATAAAATTGATTAGTTTTTGTCTACAACCTATGCCCATCTTCTTGTACACTTTCAAACATCTCTAGTCTCTGTAAACCTGCCCAATATAAATCCTATGTAAATGAGTGTTTTAATCTATCATTTAGGTTGCAATGACAAAATCCTCCTGTATAATTTAAATCATCTCTAGTTTTTGTACTCTTACACAAATGCTGTGTGAACAGTGTTTTAGCCTATCATTTAGGTTGTAATGACAAAACCTTGCAATTCTTGGTATAATCTAAAACTTTTTAAAAAAATATTTTTGACGTGTGGTTGATGGGAGCTACAGAAGTGTATGCCAAGGAGATTAACAGCAACTGCTCACTCAAGCATCTGAACACACATGGATTTTATATTCTGCTAATTTATTAAATTCACTTATTAATTTCTACTAGTTTTTTTGGTGGAGTCTTTGGAGTTTTCTACAAATAGGATCAAGACATCTAAATAGGGTATACAGGTATATATGGTATAAGTAGATGTAGATATATAGAGAAAGTTAGATACTCAAATTAATCTTTAAGCAAGGAAATGATTCTAATCAAGGCATAGAATACCTATGAGGAATTTAGTTTGAAGTGAAGCTGATAACATATGGGCTAAGTGATGTAGTATGTACATTTACTGGTGCATAATTTATTTCTAACCTTCTTTGGTTTTAATCTTTTATTTTTACTTAAATCCATTGGATCTTAGTTTATCAATTTTTACTTCTTTTGTTTTTATAATTAAAGAATTCATAATTAAAATTTCCTACCCTGAACCTCATTAGCTGTACTCCATCGTTTTGCCATGTAGCACTGTCATTATTATTTCTTCTTAATGTTTAAAAATTTCCAACATTTCTTTTTTTCCCAATGAATTATTTTGAAATATGTTTTTGGATTTACCACTATTTATTCAAGTTTCACTTTATATTGATTTTTGCTTTAATTAACTTTGTCAGAAAATTTATTCAGTATAGTATTGATTTTTTTTGTCTTCACTGTTATTGTTGCAAAATATTTCAATTCAATTAACTTTAGCCATAAATTTAGTAATTATTATTATGTTAATCTTGTAAAGTCTGTTTGCTTACAGGCACCAACACTTAGCCAGAATTTGTTCTACTTTAATTTGTTTTTCCCTTACTTGCCTCTCACTTTACAGTTTTTCATTTTCTTAAATAAGTTTTTATTTTTCTTTATGTATGTCTTTTAGATGTTATTATAGCAAGACTTTACTTTGATGCTTTTGGACGTATAAATTTTGTTACAAAATCTGTTTATTTTAGCATTATAGGTTGCATACATTAGATGACTAGCACATAAAGTTTATCAAAGAAGAGTGTGTGTATGTGTCTGTTCATGTGTTAGGTATACATGTATGCACCAGGGAGACTTGCATATATACACATTTTTCCCCTCTAAAATGTGTGCTTAATATTAACTCTTGAGAAAGAATGAAATGTTATTTGAACAGTCACTTACTGAAAGCTGGCTATGAGCTGGAATGGACTCCATTTTGAAAATTCAGAGGATAAATGTAGTCTGCACCCACAAGCACTGCCAAGAACTGTGGAGAGCACTGCATGAGGAAAAACTTGCACCGTGAACTCTGAGAGGCAAGGGAACATTTTCTACCCAGTCAGGAAAGAGATCACCGCCTGGGAAAGCTTTCTGGTAGGTGGTGCTGGAACTGGGCCAGGAAGAATGAGAATTCATCCAGATGGAGGAAGAAAAAACGAAGAATGAATGTGTGCAATATGTGTGAATGAGTGTGAACATGGGTGTGAATGATCGTGCCATGCAGTGGGGCTGGAAGACATGGAGACATAGAGAGACAGATGCTCTGCCAAGATTGTAGCTCCAAGCTGCTACCGCTGTTGCCAATGACAGTGACAGCCAGCCCTAAGCACTTACGGTGCACCAGGCATTCTTTATCTTGTATAATCAGTGTCCCTTTATTTGTGACTGTGTGCCTGAGTTTGGTGTAACTGCTATCCTGGCAATTGTAAAATTAATAAATCTAGTTTTAGAAAAGGAATGGGTAACTTGTTGAAAGCCATAGCACTTACACATGGTAGAGTAACCCCAACTAGCCTCATCCAAAAGTTCATTCTCAGATTTTGGATTGAGTGCCATCTCCACTGAGACACAGCCTCTGAACTGACATGTTAAGTTAGGTGCTTTTTCTGTGGGCTCTCAGAACACTGCACCGAGTTCTCAGTTCTACCATGGAGCTCATCTCAGCCTTGGGAATCTATATTATCTCTTTCTTACTTTCTACAACTCTGGTTGTGTGCAGATGGATTGGCAGCAAAGAGATATCAGCAAAGCTAGTTTTGGTGGTGGGAAATGCAGCATTAGTGCTTTGGGAAGCTGAGGCAGGAAGATGACAAGTTTGAATCCAGCCTGGGAACTCAGCAATACTCTACCTAAAATTTTTTTGAATACACTAGAAATATAGCTAAATATGGAAGCTCTGGCTTCAACTCCTAGTAATGCATGTGCGCGTGCACACACACACACACACACACACACACACACGAAGGAAAAAAGAAATATATGTTGGCAAGCCTGAGTAAGATGGGTCTCGTAATAAAAAGGTAGATAATAATAAGACGAAGTCATCCAGGAACCCTCAGTTAGGCCCATGGAGACTTGGAGTCCACCCCTCAGACTGGCCCACAACAAGGAACCATAGGCGAAGCTCTTGGGGACTCTACAGTTGGACCCAGTGACCTGCCCACACCAAGATACCATCTCTGAGGCTCCCCAGGACAGGAAGTATGTGACCAGAGACCTGTAGCAATCAGCAGCCCTCAGTGAGGCCTGCTGGACAGGCCACCAGTACAGGAAGCAACTAGGACTTGGCATCTGGCTGATTAGGAGAAATGCAGGAAAATGTCAAAATGAAAAAACAAATGCAGCCTTAAACTTTCAGACTATGCAGATCAAGCGCATGAGATGTGGATATGGATGAACTTGGAAATCACAGACCTGAAATTTCTGAAATGATAGCAATACAATTAAAGAAACAACTCTAGGAAGCTGTAAAGGAAATTGAAATGATCTCTTAGGTAAAAACAGAAACAATAAACATAATGAAAAAATTGGTGAGTATATCCAGAGAAGACTAAACAAAAAATACAGGAGCATAGGAAAGTGATGGAAACTTTTTTTGTGCTTTGGTTTTGTAACTTGAACAACTACTTATAAGATAGCAATGTGCACTATATTAACTACTGTTGATTTCTTACTGTTATTTATTTGAAATTCTGTATTATTTCTACCTTTTCTTCTGTTTTTCTTTTTAAAAAAACAATTTGAATGCAAGAAACAAATTCAAGGAGATATCCAGGAGATTTAAAAGTACCAAATGCTGGCCAAATCACGTGAATGAAATTAAAGATAGACTCTCAGATCTTGAAGACAAGATTGTAGCTAGTTATGAAAGGAAAGATCTCTTAAAAATAACAGAGAATCAGGAAATAATTCAACAGCTGAAAGATACAAAGAGAAACAATATAAGACTGATAGGTACCATTGAAAAAAGAGACTATGCAAATGACATTAAAAAAGATTATTTTCAGAAGTAATAGCAGAAAAATTTCCAAACATGGGAAAAGAACCTCAAAAACAGATGAGTGAGGCAAATAGAAATTTAATTAAACATAACCAAAATAAATCCAGCTTTACATATATCAAGATTCCAGAAACTTAGAATAAGAAAAGAATATTAAAAGTTGCTAGACAAAAGAAACAGATCACCTATAAAGGAAAGCCTATCAGAATCAAAGCAGACTTCTCAAAACAAATCATCAAGTCAAGAAGAGCATGGAGAGGTCTTTCAAGTATTGAAAGAAAGCAACTTCCAACCCAGACTGAAGTACCTTACAAAACTATCTTTCAAAATCAGTGCAGAAATAAGATACTTCCATGACAAAGAACAACTGAAGAAATGTATTACCACCCAACAAATCCTACAAACAGTACTCAAAAATACTGTAGAAAGAGATAAAAATGACCACAATTCCAAGAACAACAACAGAAATAAACCAAAAAGCAGGACAAAAATTAAACAAAGAGGAAAATTATGGAACCAGCAGCAGAAAGATAACATGACAAAGATAAGCCAATACATATCAGGTATAACCATCAATATGAATGACCTTAATGCACCAATCAAAAGAAACAGAATTGCACAATGGATCAAGAAACAATATCCAACAATATGCTGTATTCAAGAAGCACATTTAACTCAAAGGGAAATTCATAGACTGCAAGTCAAAAGAAAACAGTACTCCATGCAACAAGCACCCAGAAAAAAACATGGGTAGCTATTCTGTTTGCAGATAATGTGAACTTTAAACTAAGAATGAAAAACTTCAAGAAGAAGAGGTAATAGTCCTAAATATGTATGCACCAAATATGGGAGCATCCAACTATGTAAGACAAATATTAATAGACATGAAAAATCAAAATGGCAATAATACAATTATAACAAAGGACTTTAACACCCCATTGTCACAGAGAAAGATCAACTTGATAAGAAATCAGCAAAGAAATAAGAGAATCGAATCAAACTTGTGAACAAATTGACTTCGCGAATGTGTACAAAGTCTAAGAATATGCATAATTCTCAGTTGCACATGAGATGTTCTCTAAAATAGACCATCTACTAGCCCATAGAACTTGCTTGAGAGTATGAAAAAGAACTGAAGTTATCCTATTCATGTTATCTGACCATAGTGCAATGAAATTGGAAATTAATGACCAAAGAAACCACAAAAACTCTATAAACACATGGAAATTACATAGTATCCTACAGAACAAACCATGGGTCACAGAGGAAATTAAAGAAGAACTTGAACAATATATTCAATCAAGGGAAAAAGTAAATACAACTTACCAAAACTTGTGGGACAGAATGAAAGCAGTATTGAGAGGGAAATTTATAGCAGTGAATTCTCACATCAGGAGAACAGAAAGAGCATAAATAACCTAATGCTGCACTTCAAACTTCTTGAAAAAGAAAAACAAGTCAAGCCCAAGGCCCAAAGGAAGGGAGGAAATTACAAAGAGCAGAGCAGAAATTTATGCAATTGAGACTAAGAAAACAATACAAAGAATTGTTGAGCTACAATGTTAGTTATTTGAAAGAATAAATAAAACTGATAAACCCCTAGCCAATCTCATTTAAAAAAGAAAGAAAAAGCTTGAATTCATGCAATAAATAATTAAAAGGGAGAAATCACTGCAAATTCTATGGAAATACAGAAGATCAACAATACTTACTTCGAAAAGCTTTACTCTCATAGGCTGGAAAACACAGAAGAAATAGAAAGATTCCTAGAAATATATGAATTACCAAAGCTGGATCAAGAAGATATAAAACTTGTGAATAACCCAGTATTGGTTAATAAAAATGAACATGTAATTAAAAATTTACCAACAAAAAAGCTCAGGTCCTGATGGACTCACAGCTGAATTCTACAAGAAATTTAGAGGTGATTTAATACCAATGCTCTCCAAAATTTTTAATGAAATTGAAAGGGTAGCAATTCTCACTAATTTACCATGGAAGGCAAATATTACCCTGACACCAAAACAAGAGACAGATCCAACCAAAAAGGAAAATTACAGGCCAATCTCCCTAATGAACATAGATGCAAAAATCCTCAGTAAAATACTAGCAAACACAATGTAGCAAGTCGTCAAGAATATTATACACCATGCCCAAGTGGGATTCATTCCAGGAATGCAGGGATGGTTCAACATATGCAAATCAATAAATTTAATACACCATATCAACAGACTGAAAGACAAAAATCACATGATCATCTCAACAGATGCAGAAAAAGTTTTTGATAAAGTCCAACACTTATTCATGGTAAAAACCTTAGAGAAAATTGGAATAGATGGTCTTCACCTCAATCTGATAAGAGCTATCTATTACAAACCAACAGCCAACATCATACTAAATAGTCAAAAACTGAAACCTTTTACTCTAAATTCAGGAACAAGACAATGTTGTACACTATCATCACTCCTAATCAATATATTTCTGGAAGTATTGGCTAGAGCAATTAGACAAGAAAGAGAAATAAAAAGAACAAATATAAGAAAGAAAGAAGTTAAATTATTATTATTATTCAAAGATAACATGATACATTATAAGGAAGACCCCCAAAAACTCCACCAACAGACTTCTATACTTAATAAGCAAATTCAGCAGTATAGCTGAGTACAAAGCCAACACTCAAAAGTCAATAGCATTCCTGTACACAGACAACAAGCTCATTGAGAGAGAAATTAGGGAAACCACACCCTCCATAATAACATAAAAAAATGAAATACTTAGGAATCAATCTAACAAAGGAGGTAAAAGATTTATACATTGAAAATTACAGTGCTCTGAAAAAACAAATAGAAGAGGATTTCATAAAATGCAAAAATTTCCCTTGCTCATGGATAGGAAGAACCAACTAGCTGTGAAACTGTGAAACTATGACTGTGAAACTAGCCATAATCCCAGAACTACAATACAAATTTAATGCAATCCCAATCAAAATACCATTAACATACTTCATAGATCTGGGGAAAACATTCCTAAAATTCATATGGAACCACAAAAGACCTAGAGTAGCAAAGGCAATCTTGAGCAACAAAGGCAAGGCAGGACGCATCACAATCTCAAACTCCAAATTATACTACAAAGCTACTGTGATAAAATCAATATGGCACTGGGATAAAAAAACAATCCTGAAGAGCAATGTAACAGGATAAAAGATACAGACACAACTACAATCACATTCAGCCACCTTATCTTTGACAAAAGGACTAAACAAATCACTGGAAGAAAGATTGCCTCTTTAATAAGCAGTGACGGAAAAACTGGCTTTCTACATGCTGAAGACTTAAACTAGACCCATATCTATCACCATCCACTAAACTAAAGTCAAAATGGGCATCTGAGATGAAAACATAATTCTCAAGTGAAGAAATTCAAATGGCAAATAAATAGATGAAAAAATGTTCAACATCACTGATCATTCAAGAAATGCAATTTAAAACAACACTGAGATATCATCTGACTCCAGAAAAAACTGGCTAACATCAAGAAATCAATAACAGATGCTGATGGGGCTGTGTGGAAAAAAGAATCCTTCTACATTTTTGGTGGGAGTGTATACTGGTAAAACCATTGTGGAAATCAGTGTAGAGATTCCTCAAAAAACTAGGATTAAATGTTCTATTTGACTCAGCTATTCCTCTTCTGGGCATTTTCCCAGAAACATTGAAAACATCATACCATAGTGATATATGTGCACCCATGTTTATAGCTGTAAAATTTGTAATACCTAAATCTTGGAAACAACTCAAATACTAGTCAACTGAAGAATGGATAAAAAAAAAACTTGGTACCTTTATACAATGGAGTACTACTCAGCTACAAAGAAAGATAAACTTGAGACTTTCATAGGTAAATAGATGCAACTTGAGAAAACACTCATAAAGTGAAAAAATCAGATTTATATGTATAAATACTATATTGTCTCACTAGTATAAGAAACTGAAAAAGTAAATAAGATTCAAAAGTTACAATAGATATAGTAAACACTAAAGACACTGCTCAAAGGGAAATTATATTGTTTGATCAACCTTACATGCCTGTATCTGGTAAACTGAACAACTATTTTGAAGATAGCAATATGCAATATAACAACCATTGTAATGTCCTATCATTGTATTGAAATCCTACATCACTATTGTTTGTTTGTGTTTGTTGTTGTCATTTTTCTTTTGTTGTTGCTTTTTGTTTGTTTGCTTCTTGATTTTTCTGTTTTTTTAATTTTAAAATAAAAAATAATAAGAAGGAAGCCAACAGGGGCCCAGATATTTGCCCAAATGTTATTTGGGGTGTCTCAGTGAGAGTGTTTTTGGATGAGATTAACATTTAAATCATAGACTCATCACTTCTTAATGTGAATGGGAATTTTCCAATTATTCACAGGCTTGAGTGAAAACCAAATCCTGACTTTCTCCTAAGTGAGAGAGAAGACTGGCCAAGTAGCCTGTCTGCTGTAGTTCAGGAATGGCAACTTACCTTGTGTTTGCACCTAAACGGAGAAATCACCTGCGATGACTTAGATCTAAAATGTTCCCCCAAATCACATGTGTGTGGAAGTTGATTGGATCCCTGGGTGCTGTGACCTCATCAGTGAGATTCTCATGGATTTGTTCATGGCTGACTGTGCTGTAGGTGGTGGTGTCTGGTTGGAGATAGTCAATGGTGTGTGATCAGCTTGGTCATGTTTACAATATTTAAACAATGGAAACAGGAAAGACTCTTCAATATATGAAAACATAAAGAAAATGTCTATATACAACATGGAATTTTACTCAGTCATAAAAATAATTAATTCATGTGATTGTACAAAAATGAATGGGTCTTGAGAATATAATATTAAGTGAAAAGTATCAATCACAGAAGGTTAAGTATCACATAGTTTCTCTTAGAAGAGAAAACCAAAATAAAAATGAAGTATTAAAAAAAGGCATTATGGTGGGATATAAGCAACCTTTTTGGAGAAGAGTAATGGGACCAGGGGAAGGGGCTTTGGGATGGTTGGTTGGGAAGGAAAGGAAACAAAACATAAAAGAAAAATGAAAGCAAAACCCCTAAAAGCATGTTTGGAGAGATAGATATAGATATAGATATAGATATAGATATAGATATAGATATAGATATAGATATAGATATAGATATAGATATAGATATAGATAGATATAGATAGATATAGATAGATATAGATATAGATGACTCATGCCAAGAAAGACATTGATAAGAAATAGCTAGATAATAATTGTTAGTATTTTCTTGTCAGTTATCTGGACAATCTGTATTTCTTGGTTCAGAGTTTGCTCATTAACACCATCTATGAGAGAACACACACTTTTAAAACTCTGGTAATATTCTGAGCTAAAATCAAACAGTTAAGGACAAGACAAGGAATTCCATCTCCGCCCAGCCCTCTGGAGACAGCCCAAGTCCACCTGCTCCCAAGAAGCCACCTGTGAAATAGGCACTGTCTCCCCTGCCTCCCGAGGTGTAACACTGTACACGTGGAGTTTTAAGCACTAATCAGTAATAACACATTGCTTATTCTGTCGTGTCAGTATTGGTGACTTAGTGATTAATTATCTGACAGCTATGTCATGCTTAAAATAATCTAGAAAGTACAAAGTAAATTAGTTGATCGGCAGGAAATTCTGTCATGCAAATTCACAAGATGTAGGCCCTCCCTGTCACACTCTCTGCTGACAGCCCTAGTGGGTCGCAAGAGTGGCTAGCCCCTGTTAATTTATTTTCTCAGACACGTATACATATTCATGATACCCTGCTGTTTGTCTGTCACCTCAGCCAAAGCACTCTCTATCTTCAGAATCACAATTAACAGAAAATATGCACATCTAGTTAACAAACAGTAGTACACTCAAAGACTTACGGGATTTTATTAGCTTCTTACTACAGATTGGAAGTAGTGATTATTCATGCATACGGTATTCCTAAAATGGTAGTTTGCAGGTAGCTTGCACTGGGACCGAAGGACAAAGCCTTTGTAAAGGGATAATATATAATCAGTCATTTTGGGGTTCCATTGGTTGCTAAACTCCTCATTGTTGTATTTTAATTAATATGTAGATGTTACCAGATAGACAAATGAGAACTAAGCGCAAGACACAGGGCTATCTGTGCCTCTCCCTGCCTTGTCCTTCAGAGTGGTCACTGTTGACAAGATCATGACATTGCATGACAGACCTGGGGTAAGGCATCTGCTAAACGGTATTTGTTCACTTTTCTGCTCTCAGAACACAAGGTGTTTTATTAGCAAATAGAAGGAAGATGGCATGATGACTTCCATCTTTCTCGGATACACTGGGTACTATAGATGGCTAAAATACCCAGAAACACCAGCCTGGAAATGTGGGGTATTTAGATAACTTTCCTTATTTTCAAAGATAGGGTTTGTTAAACATGCATGCTTTTTGCAAAAATAGGACATTTCCTGAGCATAGACTGTTGTTATTTCATATAAAATCGCACCTCTCATTAGTTTTTCCTTCCATAAAGAAAACTAGATTCTAAAAAAAAATGTCAATTATTTCTGAGTAAGGAAATAGATGATTAGAACAGAGGCATCTTATCTTGCTTCTAGAAAGCCATCAAGTATTAAATGGTGAAAAATATATTACAAGTTCTCCCTAAGACATCATGTCTTCTTTTTGATATATACAAGTGAAGGATTAGCTCCACTGACACGCTGATTAATTTAATATTCTGATTGGATGAGTAGTGGAGCTTTAAAGGCTGTTAACTTTTTGGCAAGTAGCTCTGAGAGGGCGATAATGAGATTAACATCCAGAGGACCTGATTTGCTTTTGCGCTGTATTTAATTACAACTTTGACACCAAATAGTTCTTCTGACTGTGAGTTTTCTAGACAGGACATGATTAATCCATGTATGTGTCACATGCTGGAGACTGCTTTGGGGAACCAGAGGAAAATGGGGTCTTTATAAACTGACCTTAGGAGACTAGGGGCCACTCGTGATGTAGGTCAAGTTAACGGTAGTGCTTGGCATGGAGTTCAGCCTCCCGTGTCGTCTTCAGTGCAATGCAAATAAAGGACCTAAGCCTTCGTTGCATTTTAATTATGTACAAAGGAATTTTGCAATCACCACATTGGATGATTCCACCTCAAAATACTTTGAATGAAATTATTAATATTGTCTAATGTGCAAATGAAAGAAATGCAACATGGCTCCACATACCAGCCTGAGATTACTTCTCTTTGCTCCACTGAGCTTAAGCTCAGGTATCTCCTCATCTCAATAGAGCATATTTGCAGTGCACAAGTCTAAATTCATTTTATCTTTCACCGTCACCCCAGCTATCAGGATCTATAAACCTGTACTCTTATCTTCCTCCACAAGGCAGGTGTTATGGTTTACACCTAGATGTC
Source organism: Dolichotis patagonum (assembly GCA_004027295.1). NCBI lineage: Eukaryota > Metazoa > Chordata > Mammalia > Rodentia > Caviidae > Dolichotis > Dolichotis patagonum. The sequence continues at coordinate 18,573 of PVJX010002267.1, forward strand.
CTCCCCAAATCTCATGCATTCATATGTGGGACTCACAGACGGGCATCTTGGGGGTGAGATACTCATTACTGGATTAGATCACTGGCACATTTACAGCTAAATGTGATTTTGGGAGGTGGAGCCTTGTAGGAGGAGGTGAGTTGCTAAGGGTGTAGCCAGAAAGGGTTTATCTCCCTTCCCCTCCCTTGATCTCTCTCTCTGCTTCCTGTCCACCACACCATGAGTTATTTATTCCCCCTCTGCCACAAAACTCTGCCTTGGATCCAGGCATCTATTCACTGGGACCTCTGAAAACTGTGAGTCAAAATAAACCTTTCCCCTTTAGAGTTGTGGGTATCAGGTGTTATATCCCAGTGATAAGAAAGTAATTAAAACAGTAGGAAATGAAAGAGAAAACTGCTGTTCTACAGGAAGAGTCATAAACTTGGGTGGAGTGAAAGTATTTTATAAAGGAATAGAAGAAACTTCCAAATTAAAAAGATGATTAAGTAAAGAAACCTGAAATGAATCAACAATGCTTCTGGTTGTATAATTGTTGCCTATGGTGTGGGGGATTGTCTTAGTCTGAGGTAACAGAATGCTATAGACTGAGTAGCCTATGAATGGTGCAGATTTACTGCTCACAGGACTAGAGGTTGAGAAATCCAAGACCAAGGTGCCAGTCAGTTCTGTGCCTATTGGGGTCCCATGGTGCATGCGTCTTGCTGTACCTGGTGAAGCAGACAAGAGAACTCCCTGGCATCCTTACCAAAGACACTAATCTCATTATTGAAGATCCCTTGCAACTTAGTTGGCTATCCTAAGCCTTGATCTCTCAATGCTATTGCACAGGGGATTATGTTTCACCAATAGAACTTCAGAAGGCAGACATTCAGTCCATATCAGGGATTGTGAATATCGCACCTACCTCTGTTTTCAGGGTTCTCACTGATCTAAGTATTTCTTGAAGCACAAGTTCAAAGTTCATATTCTATGACTCCACTTTTTAAATAGTTTGTTCATATTAATAAATGAATTCACACTTGTAAGTAAATAGGCAAATTATAATCCACAGTGTGCCTACTGAATCATTCTTTAGCCCTTACCATGCTTTGATATTTTCTTAGCAATGTAATCTGTGTGTTGTTGTTACTAAAGTATTTGAATGGCAATTGTGGGTTCCAATACATAGATTAGAAGAGGTATGGTGAAAAGTGAATAAAAACTGTCTCAGTACTGTGAATATAACTCTTTCTAGGTTTTCCTTCTGATTATTCACCCCTCCACCTATCTATCCTTCCATCCACCCATCCACCTATTCATCCAGCTGTATTTATTACCCACATTAGCAGTTAGTGAGAGCATTCAAACATCCACCCATCCGTGCATCTATCTATCCAACCTCCATCCACTCTTCTATATTCATGAATTTTATGTGTCAGTTACCAAGAGCAAAAAATTTTAAAATTATGACCCCTTCTTTCGAAAAACTGACATTCTTAATATATACTTCATTGCTAGCTGCTGTTCTGTAAAGAAATATCAGTATGATCAGTCAAAACAAACCATTTGCAAAAATATTATAATGACATCTATTGATTTAACAACTAATTTGTTTAGCAGGGACACTATATTAGAGATAATATTTGAAGAGATCATATTTTAGTCAAATACTAAAGGCATTTTTTGAAGAACCAGATATGCATTTATGTCTATAAGACAATCCAGATGACTTCATGGGCTGTGTTTTCATAAGAAAAATAATTTTATATGTTTGTGTTGGTTGAATAGTGAAAGGAAAGCTCATGGGGAAAATTTCATGACTCTTAATAACTGCAAAACTATTTAATTGGTGGTTTCTTGAACATACTTGTATTTTTTCCACAAAAGTAACACCTATTTCACAGTGTAAATTATGCAACAGTTGATCAACATCAGTGAGTGTTTCACTTCAAAAAGTGATTACAGTAAAAGATATATGGCCATAGATCCCCCTCATTTTCAACACACTTATCTCACTGTCCTTTCCACTTTCTGGAGCAGCTCTGGAGTCCTCTTTCCGAAGTGTCCTTATGGGGTGTGATACAAAAAATAGAGTGAGTGGTGCTGCCGGGTACCATCTGAGGAAAAGGTATACTTGTGAAATCATGACACCGTGTTCTCATTCACCTGATTCCCTGTGAATCACCGAATCTATAACTGTGTGACTTCTGGCTCTTCCTCAAAGTCAAAATGACCATGGAAAAGAGATGTTTTGAATTTGTTCAGGACCTTGAGGCAGCCAGGGCAGTGCAATTAAACATGCTGAAGGAAGGAGACTTCCAGAGGTGCTTCACACAGTGGCAACAAAGTGATGAGATAATATGCAAAGTGAGAGGGATTATTTTTAGGGAAATGTAGGCAATGTGTCTTTTACTATAGCAATTTCTTTTAAAATTAAGCATTCATTGTACTTTTTGATCACATTTCTTACAATATTGCTTTGAAAGTGAAATCTACCCTAGGTTAATCCTGTCACTGGTGCGTTTCCATGGCAACACCATGACAGCCAGCCAGATACCTGTTGGGATAATGTGCACATTCTGTTTCTTTGCACACACTGTTCACTATGGGTAGGCGCTTCTGCTAGTGGGAGCTCTGTGTAATAGCTGATTGAAGTGTGGGATTGGCTCTCGGAAGGAGGAGGCAATGGTCAGTGAGATCTACCTGTATATAGATATTATTCCTTTAGATAATTAGTAAGTAGTGCTCTCAGGTTGGCATTTCAAAGGCATAGAAATTGTCAAGGAATAATTAAATCCCAGCAGGAGTGAAGGAGATTCGCATTTCACTGAAGAGTTTACTCTAAGCCCTTGAACTAATTGCAGTTATCACTGTAGTCACCAGCATCAATCTTGATTCTGCCTGGCATCTGATGGAGAGCTTGCCCTCCAGCCTGGCCCTGGGAGCATGGAGAAGGGACTCAAACTGAGAAAGTTTATCCTGGGGAAGAGGAGACTTAGGGTTCATGAGAGTGGCCTTTAAATTTGAGAATGCTGCCACAAGACAGAACTACCCCTCTCCCCCATGGGCTGTAAAAGTTACTCTCTCAACCAGTGGGAGACAGATTTCATCTCAGTAAAGTAACAGAGATTCCCAAATAAAATCAGGCTGTCTCAGCAGGAAATAAGTTTCTTGTCATTTATGATGGTCAGAATAAGCAAGTTCATGGATGGACACTAGGTGCTTGAACACTCCAAACAAGATGTGACAAAAAATATAAATGTTTAATTTTTAAAAACTATTACAACAAAAGACACATTGTCATTGGCTCCCCTCAAAATCCTCCTCCTCACTTTGAATGCACTTGTCCCATCATTCTTGGGACTTTCCAAAGCAGCTCTGAGATCCTTTTCCATGAGTGTCCTTTGTTGTAGTGTTTTGGCTGCTTCATTTCCCTGAATTGATTTGAAATGTTTTCCGGTCATTTTGACCTAATGGAAGAGCGCAAAGCCACATGGTGACAGATCTGATGAACAAGGTTGATGAAGATGTGCTGAAATGGTTCCAGAAACCTGGCTCTCCTCTGAATGGCACTGGGCGTAGCATTACCAGTATTCTTGATCACACCTCTGAAAGACACTCAGGAAAGAGTACTCACAGAACTGATGCAGATAATGGCAGGGACGATGGGATGAGTGTGTTTGAAGGGGTCTATTGAGAGGAATTCATGATGTATAATAAAGTTTATTTAAATGTTCATTGTATATGCTGATCACCAACTGTATTAGAAAGAGAGAAAGAGAGAGAGAAATATGTCATATATGACATAGATATATATGTAAATGTGTATGAACCAGACATGCAGTTTTGAGTAGATGAACTTTTTAGGATCTTTGAAAACCTAGGTCAGTGTAATAACCTTCATGAACAAAGATTATTTATCTACTTTATATTTATTATATTATAGTTCTGCCTAGTGCATGTATAAATTTTTTTCTATCATGCAATTTAATTTAATTTTTTAACAGCCCAGAAGTGTGGGTGTATATTTAGAAAGGATTTTGAAGAGGTGTGCTTAACCTAAGTGGTGACACCTAGTAATTGTGTTGCCTTGGGCAACTAATACTTGTGTAAAAGATGCTTTTCTACATTTGTAAAATAAAATATTGGGATAATCTTGATCAGACTTATTCTCTAAGGTATCAGGCTCAGGCAGGCCACTTGTGATGGAGCATGCATGTTTTGTACATTTATTAGTTTTGAGCCACTGCAAAAGTCCAGTGGAAAAAATATCTGTACTTAGAATCACCATGAAACCCTCAACTCTTACAGGCCATCATGGGTGGACACAAAGCTTTTATTTTTGCATTGTTTTTACAGACACCTGAGACAGGCTTGGACTCTGAGTAGCATCTTCTACTTATTGAAAGATTCCTGGGTGAGGGACTTGCGGATAAAATAACACTTCTGCTTACTTAGAGAAAATATTCCATTGTCATTCAATGGTGCACATACAGAGTTGTACGTTTGCATTTGATTTACAATCTTGGCTTGTGGGGTGAGCTCCTGGGCTGCAGGTATACATTGGCAAGTTTGTTCTTGCGGAACCATCTAGTGATACATCTGCCCACTGAGTTCCGCTCCTGTTGCTTCTTGCAACTTGACTTCCATCTGAGTTCCAAAGCTTTCTGAGTATTTAACTGCAGAGTTCAAATTTGCTACCAGACATTTGGAGCTAATTGTCTGAGATGATTTACATCCATCAGTGCAAGGTTTTATACTCTCAGACTCAGTGCAAGATGAATAAATAAAGGAGCCCGAGTCATTGCTCTTGTTTTATTACTCACAATGTGCTGGGCAATCACAGGATAATTTGGGTATGATGCCTCTGTCAAAGAGTGGACATCTGTCAAGGTATAGATTCCGCTGGAGCTTTACAATCTGTCCACTCGCATCCTATACATTTACTAGTCTAAAACCCAGGGACTAGGTGTTTTGTTCTCTTATTTCCTGTTTTGGAGTAAGAAAATCCATTGAAGAAAAAAGTGACTTTCCATTTCCTACTGATGGTTCTTGTTTCAGATTCCTTCTTTTCTGATCATCACTTAGCCAATTTGTGTTCCAGGCTTTGCTTATTCAGTGGATTCAAAGGACACACCCAGCACCTGGGCCATTCTAGTGCTTTGAAATTCAGGGTGACAGAGAGCTGGTCAACCTACCTATAAGGTAGCAGGACATCAACTGGGTCTCTCTGACACAAGCATAGCATAAAGTATTTGTAAAATATCACCAAAAAGGAAATGTCAGTCTTTCTGGTGTCATGATTTCATTGTTAAATCATTTTACTGTTTGGAAATTTTCCTTTATTGGATTCCTTTTTAGCACTTATTTTTGCAAAGACATTCTAGCTCTTTTTCTGGGCCAATATGACACAGCTAGTAGGGAGATGTTTGGTCCATTTATTGGAAATAGTCAATGGATGCTGATTGGTCAGAACACAGCTGTGTGTAAGAAATTCTTAAATGTGTATCACAACATGTTAGGGGCAAAATGCACAGTGAACTACATTCTATAAAAAGGAGAGAATGTGGTTAAATTCATTTGATGGAAATAAATGAAAATGATACAAGATTCCTATCAAAGTGGAAGCAAGGAGATTTTTTTTCAAATGAACAGAAGAACAAGAGATGAAGGAAGGGGAGAGAAAAGGGACTTTTTTTTAAAGAATGAAAATAGAACTTTTGCAAATGAGGAGAGGACCATTGGAAGGAGCAGAGAGGAATAGAAGAGCTGATGGATAGAAGAGCTAAGAGATTTTTTAAAAAACCAGAAAGACAGACAGAGAAAAAGATATTTAGATGTGTTACATACAGCAAACTGGCCAGGAAAGAGGATGTTTTAAATCCATCTTGGACATTAGGCAACCAGCACAGCACAAAAGAAGACTTTAATGAAAGGGCTTTTGAGAACCGTTTCTCAGAAGGTCTCAGAAGGGGCAACAATGATGGGATAAGCGTATCCAAAGTGAGAGAGGGAATGTTGCTCTTCTCTTTCTCTTCTCTCTCTCTCCGTACATGTACCTACAAATGCCTCAGTTTTATCTTTTCTTATGGCAGAGTAGTACTCCATCATGCTTATCATCAAGAAACCAAATAATAACAAATACTGGGGAGGCTATTGAGAAAAAAAAACCTTTTACATTTTTATGTGAATATGATCAAAAACAATCACTTGAAAATCAGTGTGAATATGCCTCAAAAAAACTGAAAACAGAAATTCTATTTGGGTGGCCCTGAAGCAAGGCCAGCAGATCGCTGTAGCTGCTGGTTTCAAACAGGAGCCTGAAGAGAATTCTTTCTGTGGTCCGTTGGCCATTTCAGAACTTTGGAAATGGAATGGTCAATTCATCAGAAAGAAATAGCAGGTGAGTATGGTGGACTGTAGGGGGCCTGCAGGGGAGAGACCCTGGCACCTCTGGACCTTCACTGTGTGGTTGACTCGAGGTGCTAGGAGAACAAGGAGCTCCTCCCCTCTCTGGGGGCAGCTGAGAGTGTGGCAGACTTTCAGCTGCCTGAAGGAGAGAGACCCTGGCGCACTGGGACCTGCATGGTGCGGTTGACTCGGGGTGCTGGGAGAACAAGGAGCTCCACTCCTCTCTGGGGGCAGCTGAGAGTGTGGCAGACTTTAGGCAGCCTGAAGGAGAGAGACTCTCATGCATCATGACCTGCACCATGCGGTTGACTTGGGGTACCAGGAGAACAAGGAACTCTTCCCATCTCTGGGTGGCAACTGTGATCCTGCCTGCGTGTGGGCTGATAATCAGACATCTCATGTCATCCTGTCCCCCATCCCATGTCCCCCCTCCCCCTCCCCCCTGCCTAGCAAGTGGGAGCCAGTGAACTACACATCTTGTGAAAAGATTGGCTATGTTTAGTATGAGCTCTCCATATGCAAGGATAAGGACAACCATTTGGAAGAAAACAAGAGACAATATGACAGATAGTGAAGATCTCTGGTTGTCTAGCTTTGAAATTTATGCTTTCTTATGTCCAATTCTGTTCTGTTTTGTTGTGTTTCATTTTACTCCCTTTTAAAATTAAAAAAAAAGAAAAAAGAAGAAATTCTATTTGGACCCAACTACTCACCTTTAAGTATCTTCATAAAGGCGCTTAAATCATCATATAACAGCACCTATCCATGTCCGTGTTTGCAGGAACACAATTTATAATAGCTCAGTTTTGGAATCAGCCTATGTGCTCCTCAGCAGATGAAAGGATGCAATGGGGCTGGTTCCCTTTTGCTCTGAATAAGAAGAGAGAATATATTCCTGATGGAAATGCCTTCTAATTTGCAATTTGTAAGTGACAGTGTGCTTGAAATTTCTTAATCCATTGTTTAAACTTCCTTTTCATATATTTGGACCTCAAGATTACTTCAGAGAGTCTTTATAACATACTTGGAAATCCAGTAGAACTTGTCTCAGCCAGTGACTGCCTGTATGATATGCGCAATTCCTAGTTTTGGTGTTAGTAGGAATGGTGTAAGTCAATCCTAGTATTTTTCCTAAGATACAGCTATAAAGGGATGCAGATTCAGCATTTTTAACCAACCTCACCTTAAATTCTTGAGATTTTTGTACAAGAAGTAAGAAACTGCCTTATCTAATGCTGTGCCCACATTACAAAACAGTATATAGTAGAGACACTCAATAAACATGTTTGTAGAAAGAGTAAGTATGTCTCCCAATCAGTCCACACTTAGACATAGTCTGAAAGGTAAATCTGCACTCAAAGGAAACCTTGTCAAGATTGTTCAAAACCAATGTATGTGTGAAAACATTCTTCAGAACCTGGCACATAGGAGGAAACTGATACTTGATAGTCCTATTTTACTACCTTTTGACTTAACCAATTCTTACGAATTTTTTTAACCCTGGGAAAAAGTCACTTTTAATAGAAAGCATAGCAATTAAAAGATATCAATTCATTTTCCTTAGATACTTCTCCAGAAAGCTGATTCATCACAGGCAAGCATTAGGAGAGCAAAATGAGTTAAATTTGTAAGGTAAGTCTTAACAGCCCACATTTCTCTTATTTCCATGTGGTCTGTGACTCATGGGATTCTGTCCACTGGCTGGACAAATGACTATATGCCTCTGCATCTAATTACTAAAAGTATTAGTGAGCTCTGCTTAAGCCAAGTATGTTTTTGATAGTATGAATTCCAATATCCTGGAAAACTTTCTCTACTACTCCACTACTGCTGTGGATGCAAAGCAGAGTTCTTTTTGAATTAGTATCTGACTTCTTTTTTTCATGTTTAAATTTTTATTAGTATGCGTTTGCTATATGTAATGATCACGTTCATCGTGGGGTGTTAGGACATGCATGTAACACATCTTAATTCTTTTCTCATTTCTTTCCCCTTCCCTCTCTTCCCCTTCTCTCCATTCCTTGGTCCTCTTCTCTTTGGCAAAAGATCTAGCTCCCTGGTTCCTATTATCTTTATCTTTCGTTTTTCTCTTATCTTTTGGGCTTCTCATAGAAGAAATACTATGTGATATTGAAGCTCTTGTGTCTGATTTCTTTCACTTAATATTATAATTTCAAGATGCATCTATTTTCTTAAACTCAATTCTATTCTTTTTTCTTTTTTTAATTTTAAAAACAAAAAAGAACTAAAACAATGATACAGAAGTTCCAAACAATATAACAGGCGATTAACACTGGTTAGTGTATTGTGTATTGCTATCTTCAAAATAGTTGTTTGGATTACAAGATATAGACATAAAAATGATCAAACAATTGAATAATGAACACACAAACTGCATAATCAATTCTACTTTAAACAAAAAATGTTTTTGATTTGTGTTGGAGAATGTCTCATTGTCCAGAGGCCTGCATTTTGGAACAAAGAACCACATGTATTGATAATATCTTTAAAAATCTACACTATTTTGAACCTTTAGGAGTAAGATATTATATTACTTTTAATTGGGACTGAGATGAAATGTAACTTCTTTTTTCTGCCTCAATAGGGACTCAGTGTGCTGGTTAGGATTTACATGTTTTGATGCCAGCAATACTTGCATTGTTGAGATGTTTATCCAGGAGCCTGGGCTTGGGTTCCCAGGGTTTATGAAGGAAGAGAGAAAGCTTATAGTTTGAGCTTGGGGGTGAACCTTGGCTCCAGCAAAGCTTTGGAACCACACTGATTTCAATGATTCACTGAATTTTGTCACCAGCAATAAAGACAGATGATTTTTGTGGAGCAGGTAGTGAATTACAGATCTGGGGCTCTGAATAAACTGCCCAGTTGTAATGGCCAATGCAGGAATTCTCTGCAAAAGACAGCAGGGAAAGTCAGTATCTAAATGGGGTCAAGAATGCCCCCTTCCCATGAGCAGGTGTTTCCCACTTTGCTTCCAGGGCTGGAAGCACCAAGCAGCAGTGTCTCACCTGGTAGAAGTATGTGGAAGTGACATCAGCCTGAATTGCATGTCCAATTCTGTACAGAGCCCTGCATTTTGGAACAAAATGCATTCTGTCCAATGTTGCATGCTCACTGCTGGAATTTATAACACGTGATTTCCAAATGCTTGGAGACACTCTGTGTATATGTTCAAGCATACCTGCACGTGTGTGCATGTGTGTGTAGCGTGTCCACAGCATGGGGGGGGAATAGTAGAACACCTGCTTTCATTACAGTTGCCATTCCATTAGGTGCTCCGTAATCTTTTCTGGGAGGATTTTAGGATCATTGAGTTTTAGAAATCCACATGAATGCTTTGGTGCCACATCCCCCAAAGTCTGCCTAGAATATGGCTTCCTTTGCCCCACAACCCAGGAGTTTTGGTTAAAATGGTCTAAGAAAAGAAGCACTTCACTGGAGATAACTTGCATTCCCTGCCAACGAGCTGATTCCATTTTCTCTGATGTGTAATATGTGCTGCTCTTCATTTTCTACAATTAAAATAACTTTTAGAGAGAAAAATAAGTGAAAATGCTACATTGAACATCTCAGAGGGTTAGAGGTTTTGGTACAGACTTTGTCTTTTAAAGTAGCGTGGGTGTAATGAAATTGTTCCTTTTCTTAGTCCAAAGGACTTTCAACATCTGTCTATGCACTGCTGATACCTTGCCTTCAGTAATTTAAAATCCACATAACCTTGGGTGTGTAAGCATTTAACAATTTGGCTTCAACAGTCTAGACTCTGGTAAAGCTTCAGCATCTTGTAACTGATGATTGGCCAAAATGTCATGGGCAGAGACATCTGTGTCCATGGTGAAAAGTGGGCAGAGGGGAGAATCGTGTTGGGCAGAACCCAGGCCTTGGGAGCTGCCCGCATTCAAACTGACAGTTCTCGTGTTGAATGGAGAGGCCTGGCAGCTACCTTGATGAGGAACCTTCTTGTGTCTGGACTTCCTGGGAAGCAGCTTTCCTTCCACGAACCTACTTTTGCATGGTGGCAGTGTAGTAGCCAATGAGGTTTATTGGAAGCACGATTACTGCTAATTGAAAACTGCCGTGAGTCCTTTCCATGTCCTTCTTTCCCAGTCTTGCACTGTAGGCTGACTTACCTTTGAAATTACATGGAGAGCTTCGCCTCCAAGGGTTTATGCTTTTCATTCCACATAGAGTGTGAGATCACCAAAGAAACATGAGTGCTAAAATAAATCCTGCATGAACCTGAGAATCAGAAAGGCATTTCAGATAGCAAATGAACTGCCCACATCCCAGACATAGCCAGTTCTTGATAGGCAGCTTCACGCCTCTTTACGCTTCCATCAGATATGTGACGATGAACCCAGAAAACCCTAGGGGCTGCAGAAGTGTTTTCCCTTCCCAGGGACACAGCATCTCTTGCCCTTGCAAAAGGACAGACAGGGACAGAAAAAGGAGGATGAAGATGATTACCGCGCACTAAGGGAAGAAGAGAGGAGGCCTGTGACAAATTGGCCTTGAATTCCAGAAGATTCCTTGCAGTGTGCAGGGTATGGTCTTTCTGTTTTATTAGATGCCTTTTGCTGTGTATATGTTGTAATTGCAATTCTTCTTGTCAAGATGGTTAAAATTTAGAGCATATAGCAACAAACAGGTTTTCTTAAGGATGAAAGAAACGAAAAGCCGAGTGACCAAGCATTGCTGGGTGCAGACTGTGAGGCTGGCTTTCTGCATACGGAAGGGTCAGCAAAGGAAGCTGCCAAGACTACAGAAACTGCGAAGCACCATTAAATCATCTTGCAAGCTCTGATGGATAAAGTGCTTCTGCCCAGCAACAGTGCTGACAGATTTGTGCATGGATTCAAGGGAATGTATGGCCGGCTAGGAGAATCCCCAGTCAGCGAGGACAGGAAATGAAAACATTCTAAGTTGAAATCCAGGGTCCTTGAGGAAAACATTAGTATGTTTCACTGGGGGAAAAAAATGGGATACTTCTAAACTAAAATAGAATAGTAATAGTCCTTCATTCTAATATGCTTATCCTGAGAAAAGATGAGGGGAAATTTTAGATATAAAAGTAACCATAGTGAAGGAGTCTTTAATTCACAATTAAGGTGATTTCTGAAGTGATCTTGTAAGGCATTTGGGGAAATTTTGCTTTTCAAGTAATTAGAAGTATAAAAGGCAGTAAGTGCTTTTTTCTTATTTTGGTTTTATTGGTCATGGTAGCATTTTTTTTTTTTTTGCACAGTGACATTGTGTGAAATGTTTCTATATATTTTTGTGACAAGACGAGGCTCAGACTTGAAGTAGAAAGCTGTGTGTAACACCAAGGACACTGAAGATGTACAATTGTACAGGAGTCCACAGCACCACCAGCATTCCTCAACTCTCTTGGTCTAACTGCAGACAAAGTATTGTTGAGAGTTGAAACATTCAGTGTTAAGAAGCGCATCTGGCAATGATTAGAATCTATCTGGGGGAGTGATTAGCTAGCTTGACACAAACTTAAAAATGCACTTACTAGTGTAGAATGTGCTGCTTGAAATGGGGAAGAGTGAAAAGATGCTTCAATTTTCTTTTATGCCCAGCTTACAATTCTTTCACTAAAAATCCTTATTTGCTTATGCTTATATTCCAGTGACACATTCCTAGATTTTTCTGAAAAGCTAATTATTTGAACATGTTTCAACTGAATATGGACAATTCAATAAAATTTATATAGCTTTCTCTGTGAGGATGGAATGAAATGAATCACTTGGACCAGATAAGACCTGGAGAGATTTCTGGGGCTCCCAGACTTGGTGTCAATGCTGGAGGTGACCTTTCAGCGCTCAGGAAAGGGAAGCTCAGTGAGTTCCCTGAGGAGAGAATCCAGGTTACCAAGTCAGACTTTGGTCAAAGAATAAAAAACAGATGACTGTCACAATGACCTCTTTCTCTCTAAGTTTGCAAATTTCTTTGAACTCCAGTAAGATTTATTAACAGTTTAGAAGGAACAAATGTTAGTAGCAGCAAAGAGACCACAGAATATTTTCGTTAACTAGACTGATCTAATTTTTTATGATACAAGGGATTGAGCTACATCCTACCTCCTTTTATGTATATTTTAAAGATTTTGAGATAGAGTCTCTATATGTTCATAAACTGTTCAGGCTGGGTGAACTTACAGTCCTCCTGCCTCAGCCTCCCAGAGTGGAAGGATTTCAGGTATGTGCACCCACACTTGGCTTGACTTAATATTTTTTACTTTAAAATGTTCTAAAAGAAAATTTATGTATCAACATAAAGTTAAAGTCAAAGTGATAGATATGCTTTTGCATTTTATCATTCTTTTTTATTTTGGTGCCAAGAATCAAACTCAGCACTTTGCTCTTGCTAGGCAGGCTCTTTGCTGCTGAGCTAAATACCCAGGCCTTATCATATCTAACCCTTTAACTACTAAAATTAAATATAATATATTTTCACCTATTATTTAAAATGATCTTATTTGACACAAATATCAGACACGTAAAAAATCTGAAACAATTGTTTACAGCAATACCCAGAGAGCTTGACTGTATTTCAAAATAGAAATTTCCCTTGAAATTACTTAAAAATCATGAAAAAAGGCAATGATTTTCTTAATTAAGTCTAAAATATGAAAAAAATTAATTTTTGGCAGTTTTTTATTTTAAAAAGAATAAAACCAAACCAAGCAAAACAGAATAAAGTCAATCAGAGCAGAACAATGAAAGTGATGCAGAACTTCAAAATAAGATAATAGGAAATCAACAATGGCTACCATAATGTCTCGTTTTCTTTCAAAATAGCTGTCCATATCAGCAGACGTGATAAAATAAAAAAAAACAGAATAAAACCAATGAAAACAAAATAATTAAGTGTATGTTAAAGAGAATAAAACAAAACAGAATAAAGGCAATCAAAACATAGCAGTGAAAGTGATACAGAACTTCAAAATAAGATAATAGGAAATCAATAATGGCTACCATAATGCCTCTTGTTATCTTCAAAATTGCTGCCCATACCTTCAGACATAATAAAATCAAGCAAAACAAATAAAACCAATTAAAATAGAACATTGAATAAAACAAAGCAATAAAATGGAATGAAACCAAACAGAGACAACTATATTTCAAAATCAAGACCAAAGGAAAACTCCCATATTTGTTCTATTACATACTGGTATCCTCTTAATAGATACTCAGACTACTGGCCTTAGGCATGCAAAGTCAATCAAACAATACAAGCATTAAGCTGTTTTGGTACTTCAGATGCTCTCAGCTTGTCCTCCAAACCAGCTAGTTGCTTATGGTGGATGGGGGAGGGGAGGTGTTCTTGTCTCCCAGCATGCAGGTTGGCTCACAGAAAGGGCAAATTGGCTTCTTGTTACTCCCCCCAGGCCCAGAATGGCTTCCTCCAACACACAGGCAGGGTTAACTGGCTTTTTTCTCCTCCTGGGCCCCACACGGCTTGTGCCAGCCAATAGGAAGGGAGAATTGGCTCAAGAAAGTTCATTCTAAAACAATATTAGATATCACATAAATTTAAATTTGAACCATTGATAAACTAATTTTGATGAATTTCTGAAAAATTGTAATACAGTTGTTTTCACTGAAATGAAAGGATAAGCTAAGCATAGTGATACACATCTATAAGTCCAGCCCTCTGGGAAGCTGAGACAGAAGGGTCACAAGTTCAAATGTGGCCTGGACAACTTAATGACTTAGCAAGATCCTGTCTCAAAAACTAAATACATAAATACCAAGAAGAAGATTGGGGATGTATACTAATGCAAAGGCCCTGGCTTCAATCACTAGTTCTACATAATAAATCAATAAATAAATACATGTTAAAACACACATGCATCTTTTCTTGACTTTTCTTCAAAAGGGTTTTACCTGATTTTGTTAGAATAGCATCAAGTGACATTCAAATTAATACTGTTTTTCAATTAACTGCAAAATGTCAGCAGCAAGCTGTTAGGCAGTTTTCTTATACTTTGACCAAACACCTGAGATGAATCACTTGAAAGAGAGAGACACACGAAAGATAAGAAGAAAGAGAGAAAGAAAGAAAGAAAGAAAGAGAAGAAAGAAAGAAAGAGAGAAAGAAAGAAAGAAAGAAAGAAAGAAAGAAAGAAAGAAAGAAAGAAAGTTTTGATTCATTTTGGCTCACAGATTTGGAAGGTTCACACCACAGTACCTGAGCTTGCCGCTTTCAGCGTGAGGAGACAGTGTCCATCATGGTGCAGGTGGCCCATGGTGGCTGGGAGGCTGGCAGAGATAGGAGGGGTTAAGCTTGCAATATCCCCTTCCAGGGCAAGTCCCAATGGGATCACTTCTGCCCACTTAGATGCACTTCTTCAATGTGCTAGCCACTCCCCTAACCTCATGGGTTGAGGAGACTTCAGTACAGGTGACCCTGGGGCAGAGGGCATCCCAATCCCTAACTCTAGCCAAGTCTATCAATACAATTCTCACTCAATCTCGGCATCTTTACAGACAAATAGTACCCAGATGCAAAAGCATGAAGATTTTATGTCACTGACTAAATGATTTCATACCATATTTTAAGCAGTTTTCAGTTGTAGGGAAACACTATGAATGTGAATATGAAAGCAATGGTTTGGATAAAAAGGTAAGAATAAGTGTACTATATTTTATATAATCATTAATCTAGTGACAAATGAATCTTTATTACAGGTCAATATATTTGCTATAGTTCTAATCAGGTCAAATGCCCCTGATAGTTGCAGTTGTTATTTAATTTATTATCTTTAATTCTTGTTTTTAATTTTCACATATTTTTCCTTTGCAGAAACTTCATTTTCTCTAATATTCATGATCTAGTGTCACCATCTCTTGCTTGCCCACCTTGTCTTTTCTTTCTTTCTTAACAATATTAGCTGCACTAAACCAGTGTTATTTCACTTAGTAGCATATACACTTAGAGGAGAGCAATTATTCATTTTATTTTCTTTCTTTTATTAATTTACTTTAAATTAGTCTTCTAACTAATAAAACACAAAAATTTCACAAATGAAATGGGCACCATATGTATATAGGTAAATGCAGTCAAACATTTATCCTGTTTCCTCAAAAATTTTTCACTTCTTTATCTCAAAAACATTCTGAATCTTCTCTTCCAGCTCCCTGAGATATGTCAGACACAAATACTATTGACAGATAGTCCTCCATTCTGAACAGCACACTAGAAGTTTATTATTCTCTATCTGCAACTTAATATTCACCAGTTATTGTTTAATTTTCATCATGTGCTTACTGAAGTCCACCATACTTAGATATTCTTGTGTGTGCCTTTAATATACCTAGAACCTCAAATCATCAACCTAATTAAGGAAGTTTTCATTCATGAATATGGTAGCTTGTTAGCTTAAACACTAATCCAGTTCACTTGTTAGAGAATGTTTCATGCCACTTTCTCATGGAAGGTGAATTACACGCTGTAGTGAGGAGCACATTCAACTCCTTTGCATTAGGAAGCAGCCATCACTGGACACCACCAGGTATACAGCCAAGAAGTGGAGAGCCCCAGGAGAGATGGAGCCAATTCACTGACCCCTTCCCTCCCTGCCTGGTCCTAGAGATTCATTAAGCCCTCTTCCACCTCAGTTTCCAATAACTGCTCTAGGGTCATCAGCTCCATCTTCAAGGTTGTTTTTGCTGTAAGTAGTAATGACAGTAAAAGCTAAAAGCAGCAAATCCTGACCTTCTGGGAGCTCAGGGTGACATGGAGATTCAGAATCTTCCCACAGTGTAAAGAACTACAGCAGCTCAGAGCTGGATGAGGGTCCCTAATCCAGAGAGATCTGAGCACATTATTCCAGCCAACCCGAGTTTCCTGGACAATATGAAACTTTGGTTTCTTGGGAAACAAGTATAGGATGGCCTCACTTGTTAACCAGGAGGGATGCCCCCACTGGAATGGAGGGACAGAGCTTCCAAGCAGATGAAGAAGTTTGCAAAATATACAGTTTTATACTGAACTTGCCACTGCTCTAGTGGCTCTCTTACACTGTATCACTGCTCAAGCCTCTCTTGTTGATATGACAGCATAGAATCTCTTCTTTATTCTTTATATAAAAGTGTTAGAAGTGCAATCTAGTTATCTAATCCAGTTATCCTCTTTTAAATCACAATGCCAAGATTTCTCATTCCCTTTAACTTCACTTTGGTACTTTCAAAATCCTTTTATTCTGGTGATTATTTTTCCCCAATCTGAAAAAATCAGCAAGTGTTTCCATTTATTTTTGAGATGGATATCCCCTAAGTTTTCCAGGCAGGTCTTGAATTTAGTATCCTCTTATCTCAGTCTCTAAAGTAGCTGGGATACAGGTATGCACCACTGTACCTTGGATGATCAAGAAATGTCAAAAAGCAAATCCCCCCCCCCAGAGCTACAGCTGTCAATAATCTGTGAACCACAGAAAATGGTCCTGTGTGTGACTTTAACACTTATGTGATGTGTCGCTCCTGTGCTGCATGTTACATAAACAGTGTGGTTGAAATGGCTTTGCTTCTGGATAGAGTGCAAATCTACACTTCCTACCTCAGACAGGTAAAATGTCAGCCAGCCACCAGGGACGGGAATGCTGCTTATTTCAGTCACACTCTGGTCACTGGGACAAAGTATCAGGCACCCACAACTTCCGGGTGGAGAAGTTTATGTTGCCTAACATTCCAGAAGTTTCAGTTTACTGTCTCACAGACAGAAATAGCAAGGAGGAGCAAGGTGGTAGGGCAAGCTGCTCACATGTTGATGGCCAAGAATCAGGCAGGAGCTGTGTAGGGAGATGTACTTTTCCAGGCCACTTCTCCATGAACTATCTCTTCCACTTCCTAACAGCACATGTAGCTGTATCTTTTGTGGGAAAAATCCACCTCCTGATCCTAGCAGTAACATTCTGCCCCTGGCCCCCCAAAAACGCATTCACATATCTTTATTTAAAAAATGCATTTAGATGACTCTGAGAATTGCTAAATTCTTCAGAGTTCTATAACTGCTGAAAGGTCTAAGTTCAAAATTTTCTCCTAGACTCAAGGCAAAATCTTAGCTGTAATCCTGTGTACAAATTTTTAAAAAATATAACTACTTCCAACATACAGTGGGACAGGGCAGATATTTTCTTTCCAAAATGGAGAAATATAGTATAGAAATGAATGAGACCAAAGCCAAAATGAAAGTCAGCAGGAAAAAAACATTAAATTCTGTAAGTTCATGTCCAGCACTAGAGAAAGTTGTGTGAGATGTGAACTCCAAAGAGCTTGGGCAGCCCTGCCCCTGTGGCATTGCCAGATACAGGCACCTGACATTTTCCTTGGGCTAGTTTTGCTCAATGCTTGCAGTTTTTCCCAGGAGATGATCCATGATTATGGCATGTACAGCTTCTGAGATCTCCACTGCATGTTCAACTTCAGTTTCACAGCATTGTGCTGTGGCTTCTTGAGAACATACTCCCTGGTCTTCCAGGGCTTCTTACGAAATCTGTGCAGAAACAGCCTGACCCCACCCACAGCTCCTGCATTCTACATAGCTGTAAAAGCAGCAGGATGGAGATGTTGCCAAAATCTACTACCAGCTTGAACAATAGCCAGACTCCCTTGGATCACGGGTTCAGAGCCCTTTGAGTACCGGGGTGCCTGAGTGCCGTGAACTAATTCTGGTGAACCAATTCCTTACATGACCCTTCTCAAGTAGGGTTTTATGGGGCTCTGTTAAAAATTCAGGATTTTACTTTCATACTCTTGATCTCACAAAGAACTGGGTCTTGAGATGCCCTCAAAGCATCTTTCCTACTGTACCAAGGTAAAGTACTTCGTTTCTTTTCATCTTTTCAACAACCAAGCTCTGTTAGGCACTAGTTTTGCAAGTGACTCCTTTCTGGAGAAACTGTTTTAAAATAAGCTTTTGCTCCTGATTCTCACTATAAATCTCACTGTAAGGCATAAGTACCACCCATGCTACAATCTGAATGCTGAACTGCCTTGAAATTCTCACTGCTAGACAAATTTATCAGCTTCCCTCAATCTCAATCTCCCAGAAAGTCTCAAGACGTGAGCAAAAGAAAAGCAAATTTTCTGGTAGAGAGTAACACACGTAGTCTTGATTTCAACTACCATTTCCTAAATTCATTTCCTAAATGAAACCTTTTCAGCCTATTGGCAATGGTTTGTATTTCTGTCTGCATTCTGCTCTGAACTCTGTTCAGAATCTCACATTAAGTTTTGCTGACAATAAACTATGGCTTCCCCAGCCAGCATCTTCTAATCTGTGCAAACTCCTCCCATGAACAAGTTTCAAAGGCTTCTAGATGATAACATTAGGTGTGCTCATATCAACAATCCACTCCCAGTAACAGTATCAGTTTTGGTTACTTTCTCACTACTAGGACACAGTGCAGGTCAGCCACAATTTAAAGGAGAAGAGGTTTATTTTGGCTCACATGGCAGAGGTTTCAATCCATAGTTGGCTGGTTCAAATGCAAAAACTGCGTGGTGGAAGGGACTGCAATACAGGAAATGTGCTCATGCAAGGGAAACCAGTAAATAAACAGTGAAGAGAGTAACTGGGGAGTGACACACACTCTTCCAGGTTACACTTCCAGTGATCTACATCCTTCAACCAGAAACCGTCTCTTAACAGCACAGTCAGCCATAGGCTTATCCATGAAGGATCCACCAATGAGCAAGCACCCCCATGAACCAATCACCTTCCAAAAGCCCCACCTCTGGGTCTGCCCCACAGGAATCTGCTGTGGAACATTCCAGACCATAGCTTTATTTGAAACAACAATGCAATTTGACAACTGGGATCTTTTCACTCAAGCATCCCTGCAGAGGCTGCCTCTCCATCACCAGAGCACAGCCCACACTTATGGTGTGAACTGGGGGGTTTACTTTCGGTTGGGTTCTGAAGCAGCATTAAGCTATTTTCTTGTAGACACAGAAGATTTTGCTCCCCATCTTTAAGCTTTGTCTACATGCCTCTGAATTACACCTAATTTCCTCTCAAAGGTATAAAACCTTGCTCCTTGCAGACAAAACGTTTTGAAAAGTATAAGAATACAAAGAAAACCTTACATTTAAAGTATGGATTAAGTGTCTTTCACCTTTCTATCATCCATCTTAGCATCCCCTTAAGAATAATGTGAAAGCATATGTTGGAGGGGGGAGAGATTGCAAGGTTCTTGTAGTGCAAGGAGGGTGCATCTCCACTATTGTGAAACCTGTCACTCCACATCCCTCAGACAATGCTTTTCCACTGCACAAAGACAGAAAACAACAAGCTAGGACTGTGTCCTCTATTATCCTCACCACCATGGCTGTGATCGTTTTCTCTGTTACTCAACATTGGGAGCCATTGGCATGTTTACCCATACATATAAATGCATAAGCTCTTTTGCTTAGCATTTTTGAGTTGTACAAATGATAAATATCTAAAATTGAAAAAAAAAACTTCAGAGATGCTGCCAGTTGAGTTTTGAGGCCAGAATTATTTTCACATTTTCCACATTCCTTTTTCTGATAGGGAAGCCAAATTCCAGATGAGCAAAATCACCCTAGCTAACTCTCGTGCTGTCAGCACTACCTGCATGTCCAAGAGATGGAACAATCCCAACGAAATGTTTTGCCATTTTCTAATTATTTGATTATCAATTATAGACTTTAAACATACTGAAGTCAGGAAGCAAAGATTTGGAGAGGAGCAATCAGGGACAAGAATTCACCCTTCCATGTCATCACCACGGTGACCCACCTCTTTGGACCAGGCTCTGCTTCTTAATAGCACATTTGGCTCTGAACTCATTGATGGGTTAATTCACTAATGAGTAGCATGCCTCTAAGGTCAGGCCGCATTACAGAAGCCCTGCCTTTGAACCTAGGATACTGTGGGAACATTGGCACATCTGCCTCTGTTCCTTCTGGTACTGAGGATCAAATTTTACCTGATCACATTTTTTTGATTCAGGATTCTGCCTTTCTGATACCATGTCCTCCTCATCTGAATTCTTGGCTATGCTGTCAAGGTGACATTTGATTTTTCCCTCTTAATCTAGGGCATTTTTTTTTCATTTTCATGGTCTTAGCATGTGATTTTTTCACCTACACCCACATAGAGTTGTTGCAGTGGATATGACTCGTCCCTGAGTTAAGCCTTTATATACCTCTGCAGCCAGTCACGGGACTGCACCGTTTTGGGAGATGAGGCTCATGGTAGAGGAGTCCCACTCCCAAAGAGTAGATGAGATGGCTGGGCTTGTGAATCTCTGGTGGGCTCTTTGAGACATACTCTCTGTGTACCAAAAGATAGGGAGTTAATGTGAAATTACCTGGACTTCGAACACATGACAGGTTTCTTGAGTCTCTCAATACAAATTTGTTGTTTTTCTTATTTTATACTAAAAATAGACCTACCGGGAAAGATGTGCCACCTGGGATTCTCTAGAGGCATGGAATAGAATCAGTCAATATAAACTATATGTATAGTTACACAAAGGGATTTGTTAGGTAGGCTAACAGAAGCAGAAGTAGAAGAGTCACAATGGCTGCCGGACACATCAGAGACAAAGGACTCCAAAATGTTGATCTGCACAATGTAGGATCCAGTCAGAGTTAAAGGTCCTAGAAACTGACAATTCTGAACCAAAAGGCTGAAAAATCTGCACTGGAAACCTGGAAAAAAAAAAACTGGAGACCAATATCGAAAGGCAGAGACAAAAACCAGAGCTTCTCCAGAAAGCCACATTTTCTTCATCTCTTGCTTTTCATCTCATCCAAGCTACAATCCTATTGGTTGGTGTCACTCACATCTGGAGTAGGGCTTCCCTCTCATATGCTGGCTTCCACATCAATCATCCACAGCCACACCCAAAACACACCAATCTGCTACGTGGTCCTTATTCAAGTGGACATATCAGGATTAAAAATCCTAGGATACTAAAGAGGTAAAGCAAGCTGAATTTTAATACAGTAAAACTACACAGTATAGTGGATATATGATTATATCTTGGTCAGAGCCTGTAGAAAGAAGAGCACAAATAATGAACCCTAATATATATTGTGTGTGTTAATTAATAATAACATACCAATATTGGCTCTTCAGTTGTAACAAGTGTCCTGTCTGTTTTAAGATGCTTATAGAGCTCTGTACATGTTTATAAGAGAGGAAATGTATGGGGACTCTCTATTCTTTCTGTTCAATTTTGCTGTGACCCTAAAGCTGCTATAAAGATAAAGTCTATTAAAATGATAATAACAAAAGGCAAAAGGAATATAAATAATGAGACAAAAAACAGTGTTATATTAGAGATACAATGTGATATTTATAAATATGATGTGTAATTGCTATTGTAAAAAAGAGAGGAAAAAAATGTGCTTTAAAGGATATAACTACATGTATGTTTAAGTGTATAAGAGATAACCATATTGTTAAGTTTTTGTTGGATCATTGAGCAAAGCTGTTTGCAGTCTCACTGTTTGAATGTCCACTTTGTATACTTTAATTTTTTGTAACTTGTACAACTATTTCTATGATGGCAGTATGTAATTTATCAACTAGTGATTTCTTAGTGTTTATTTTTTTAATTCTGCATTGTTGCTTCCCTTTTTTTCTGTTTTGCTTTTTTTTCCTCTTTAAATAAAATTTTTAAAAAGCAGTGTTATAGTCTGATTGTAGTCACTAGGGTGAGTGAGATAGAGGCCAGCTCTATGAACCTGGACCAGTTTGCTTTTGTTCAGAAAGTGCCTCAAATTTGTTTACAATTTCTTTTGAAAGTGAAAATTTCAAATGCACACAATTTAAACATGGTCAACCAAACTAAAAATGCAATGAATTTATGTATCACCTTTGTACAAATCAGAAAGGTCAACTTTGGATTGAATGGCTTAGAATGTGGGACTCCAGCCCAGGGGAACCTCCCATCATGCTCTGCAGTTCCTGGCAATGGGGACAACTGGGACTGTTACCTCCCTGTCATTGAAAACTTTGTGACCATCTTGGTGTGAAACTGCTTTCCACTGGTGTAGCAAAAATCTGAGAAAAATAACTTAGAGGAGGGACAACTTAATTTGGTTCACAGTTTCAGAAGCTTAGTCCATGGTTACTGGCTCTGTGGCTTGTGACTGGACAGAAAGCTAATGGGGGACAGGTGAGAGAGGAAGCTTGCTCATCTTGTGGTAGCCAGGAAGCAAAGCATGAGAGACACAGAGAGAAGAATGAGCCAGAACAACATATATGTGATGTGATGTGATGTGATGTGATGTGCTGTGATAGAAAAAATGATGAATGCTTAAATGTTTAAAAATATTACAGGAAAAGACACATTGCCTTGAATTCGCCTCAAATACTTAACCTCTTTACTTTAAATACATTTACCCCACCGTCCTTGCCACTCTCTGCAGCAGATCTGGAGTCCTCCTTCCTGTCTTTTGATGAATTTTCCTGGCTGACTCAGTGTCCTGAATAAATTCAAAATATTGCTTTTTCATGATTATTTTGACTTTAGAGAAGAGCTGAAGGAAGTCACAAGTGTCAGACCCAGTGACTGAGGACACAGCGTCGTGTTTTTATGAGTTGCCTTTCCCTTGGATGGTGCTGGGTAACAGCATTCACTGTACTTCTTCTGATCACATTTTGTAGAGCCCCTCAGGAAAGAGGACTCCAGGGCTGCTTCAGAAAGTGACAAGGATAATGGCATAAGTGTACTCAAAGAGAGAGGAAGAATCTTGAGGGGGATTATTGTCTTTCATGGTAATTCTAAGTCTATGTGTATTTTGATCACACCTTGCAGTCCCCAAGGCTAAGGACCCATGACCACTTCCTTTGACCCGGACCCCTCTCCAGCTCTGATGTCAACTGGGTTAATCCATGTGTGAGAATAAAGTCTGTTTGATCAGATCACACCTCAAAACCTCCTCCAAATGTTCCTGCACTGGAGACCACACCTTCCACACAGTCGGCCTTTTGGGGACATTCTCCATGCACACAACAACACTTTGTTTTGCTTGCGGACCAAGTCATACTCACTTGATAACTGCATCGCGGGCATGAGGAGTCACCAGGGCCAGTGAGTCTGTGTTCCTTTGTCCCCTCTGGTCCATCTTCTTCCTCTCTGGGGCCTCAGCCACCCACACTTAATCCTACACCACACTTGTTTCCAAAAGCCATGCCATTTCCAAAATATGCTGTCTAAGAATTGCACCTTCGTGCTATGCTGCCCTATTCTTCCTTATGGATTATTTCAAACCTTCTTTCATCTCCAGTCCTTCCTTCTTCTCATTTCTGCCATCCTTACAACTGTACTTTCTACCTGGCTCCAGTGAGAACTTGTGGTTTGGACACAAACCTATGCTTTGAAAGAATCTTTAACTCCCTCCCTCTTTCCTTTGATTATTGCATTTACTTGTCAATGCAGAACTTGCTTAATTATCTCTGTTTAGCAAACATTCGAATACTGCTGGGGAAAACTCTGAAGCCATTTGATTGTCCTTAGTTGAAGCAGTAGGAGGGAGAGGAAGAAAGAGAGGGCTGATATTTTTCCTTTTCTCTAAATGCATCCATTTCTGCAAGATGGATGCCTGACCCTTATGTTGCTCCCATCAGAAATAGATAAAAAGGAATACAGGAAATGCTAGGATGATTCAGAATAAGATGGATGGGATCAGAATCCCTGAAAAAAAAATAATAGGTCATGAATGACCAGAGAAGGGGATAAAAGTGAATTAATATGGGACAAGCCAAAAAGCCTTTCATTATTTTAAAATGATCTCTAGGATCACTAACTTGACTGTGTGACCCAGTCACACTGGTCCATGCCATGAATGTACCTCTGTACAATCTCAGATCCTCTCCCCAATTCGTCATGCCTGGTGCTGTTCACATTTTTTGCCATCACCTGTCAAAGGCCCTGGGTAGTTTGCAGTTAACCATAAAACTGAGTCTAAGGTCAAGGATTTTGAGTCCGGAAACTATTTGTTGACCATGTGGTTTAAATTATTACTTTTTCTGTGTGTCTGGAAAATTAGTGGGTGTCTAACCTATCTAGAATATATGCATAGGTATTTCCTGGTGAAATCACAGGAGGAGGCTGTTCCAACATCATATAATTTATTTGTCTAACAGGCTGTGGCTGTGGTTAGATATTTGGAAAAACCTTACTATAGTGTGATAGGTCTTAGGTAGAGTAAGGACAAGGAAATTTCCTTGTTACTCTACCTAAGACAACAAGCACTGCAAGAAACCAGAATATATACTGCCGATGTGGAAACTAAAATGCTAAATGGTTTCATTGAGCAAGCTCCAAAAAAGGTATTTCTTGTACTATAATTAATTCAATAATTTACATAATAGCTTATTCCTGAAACATTTTGCTAAATAAAAAAGCAACACAAATTTCATAATAGAGGACATGAGTTGACAATAAAAAGCAAAAGGAAAATAATGTCTTAAAAGGTAAAATTAAAAAAAAGTGCAATTTATTAGTGACTCCAAAGTATTAGTTGAATGAGCACTTCAAATATGATTTGGAGATGCAGAGCTCTTTCTTTTTTTAAACCATCTTCAATTATCCATAGTGACAGATCACCTCTCGTGATCTGTTCTACTGAGAGCCATCTGTAGTTGTGATGTCCTTACCTGAGGTGATCCCAGCTCACAGAGGAAAGGAATCCTCTCAGGGACACATCCTAGGACAGAGCTTCTGATCTGTCTTTTGGGGATAGATTTCCTTTCATCCAGAAATTTAGGTAGAATGCATGGGTTTCTACTTTTGATAAAGTTCACATTCTACAGTTATCTTTATTACTCAAGATGAGCATAATTTCTAGAAAAAGAAGTCAGGAAACAAAAGCTGCTTCAAGTTTCAAAATGGAAATGGGGTAAGGCTTTAAGAGCAACGTGGTCATCACGTGCAACTCATATGATGACTGTAGCAAAATTAAGTGTAGAACGGTTCCCAAAACTTCTATATAAAAGTAGCTTCACTGAGATAAGGATATAATGCCCTTATGTAATTATTTGGACCTGGTAAGAAGTGTGGTATAGATGCACACTTGTACTCTGTTAAAAGATGCCTCTGTGATGCCTCTGTGAGACTCTTAAGGAAACAGCAGACCAACCTGGGATGTTAGATCAAGAACACACCATAAAAAGAAAAGTGCCAAACATGTTAAAAGGAAAGGTGACAACTCTGAAAGCAGACAGCAGCTTAGATAATATTACTACAAATTCCTGGATTACACAATAATCACTTTGTGGTTGAGGGAGAATTTCTCTTTCAGAAAACACAAACTGTAACATTAGGGACAAAGAGTCAAACTGGTTTGAAGTTACTGTCAAATAGGTCAAAAAAATATGCATTTATATATGGGAATGTATGTATATGAATGTATCTATTTGAGTATACACATGTATATTTGTATAGACACACATAACGAGAGAAAGAGAGGGATCAAAAGATAAGCAAACTGGAGCAAATGTGAAGAATTAGTGAGCATGCATAAAGAATGCTTAGGATTTCTTTGTTCTAGTATTGAGATTTTTTCTGTACCTTTGAAATTATATTGAAATAAATTCCAAATCACAAATATGCAGGCTTTGTACATGAGTGATTTATATGTGCCAGTACATGCTCATGTCTGTAGTTGGATGACACAAATCATGTCCAACAAAGTTGGAAACTATAACCAGAATCAATAACCTCAACATTTTCAAGCTAGCAAGCTGGTGATAATATTTTGAAGTTTCAAGACTTGTAAAATCGTGTATAAATTTTAAAAATAAATAATTTATAGTTTCTGTTTTTATAATTATACAATTACTATTTTCTTTTTTGCAATTTTTATTTTAAAGATAATAAAACCAAGCAAAATAAAACAGAATAAAGCCAATCAAAATAAAAAAGGATAAAGCCAACCCCCCCAAAAAAACAGTGTAAGTGACACAGGACTTCAATACAAGGTAGAACAAAATCAACAATGGTTACCATAAGGCCTCTTATTGTCTTCAAAATTGCTGCCTATACAATCAGACATAATAAAATCAAAACAAAGCAGATAGAATAGAACCAATAAAAATAAAACAATTAACTCAATAAAGGACTTCAAAACAAGATAATAGCAAATCTAACATGACTACAATAATAAATCTTGTTTTCTTTGAAATAGCTATCTATGCTTTTGGATCTAATACAATCATGCAAGACAAAAGAGATTAAAACAAAAGCAAGCAAACCAATGAAAATGATACAGGACTTCAAAACAAGATAATAGGGAATTAACAATGGTTACCACTTTCAGAAGGAGATTTCCCTCATAGATGCTACATTGCATATTGTTATCTCTGAATACATAGATAATTAGATACTGGCTTTAGACATGCAAAGTTAGTGAAACACTAAACACTACAGGTATAAAGTTGTATTTTGCCTCAATAGTTATCATCACAGCCTGTGTTTCTCCATATCAGTTAGTTGCTTACAGGGAATGGGTGGGGACCTTAACCCTTCCTGTCTCCCAGCCTATGCTCTGGAAGGGGCTTGTGTCTAGTTCTCCTCCCAGCAATCAACACATGGCGCCGACTCACAGGGAGGGTTTGTTTCCTGTTGGCTTCTTGTTGTCCCCCACAGTCTGTGACTCACAGGAAAAGGTTGGAGTCTGATTCTCCCCACCCCCAGCAACTATTTTCTTTGAACATTTTGTCCTAAACTTTCTTACATCACTAAACATGATTCTGAATTCTGCAAAGTGGCAAAGAATTGTATGGTGGAGATTGGTGATGTTGAGAAAGCAGTTGCTCTAAGGTGCTCCAGAAAGCAGGTAATGGTGTAACCAGTGTACAGCCCCTGCACACAGCCCCCGTGGATTTTAATGCCAACACATCTTGGGGGTTGTGATGATTATTTTCAGTGTCAGTCAGGGAGGTATGGTGTTCAGTTGTTTGGCCAAACACTAGTCTAGGCATGTTTGTAAGGCATTTCCAAGATGTAGTTAGTTTATATTTAAAATCAGTATACTGTAAGTAAAGTTCATATCCATCAGCAGCGTAGTTTGGCATCAGTCAATGAATCAAAGTTCTTAAAAGTAGAAGATGGGGGTCTCCCAAAGAAGGCAGGGGTATGATCCTGCAGAACCCAGTACTGGTTTGCATAGATTCAACTTTCCTAGTCTGGGAAAGTGTCCCCAAACATTTTTTTAGCCAGCCAATTTCATCATATCTCTTTCTCTGAATATGTTTAAATATTTTTCTATGTTTTTTCTGCTTCTCTGAAGATAAGTGACTAACACAGATGCATTCTTAGCCATTTTCCCCTTAGTTTTCTTGTCTATAGAATAAAAGACAATGGTACTCATCCATAGTGTGAATATGGGCACAAAACTTAAAATGTGCTTAGAAATTATCTCACTGATCTTCCAGTGAGTGGTATTTCAGAATATCAAAATTATGAATCTATCTGTTCTTTTGGATGGTTTTGCTTCAGTTTCCTGTGAACTGGAAGTTTGATTATGATTACCTGGTCAGGATCAAGTTGAAGAGGTTGAACAAGAAAAATATACAGATTTTGGGGGTGAATTTTGTCTCTCCAAAACCAGTGTTAGAGTCCATCAACCTCAGCACATGACCTTACTTGAAAGTACAGATGTGACAGATGTGATCATTTAATGGAAAGGTATACTAGAGTGAGATGGAGTCCTAGTCCAGTTCAACAGGTTTCTATGTAAGAAGATGGCCACATAAAGACACCAAGAAGTAGGGAGAACACCATTAAGCAGCGATGGAGACAGATACTGGAGCCATGCAGTAACACAGCAAGGAAAACCAAGGATTTCTAGCCAACCATGACAGACATGAGTCAAGACTGCCCTAAGGCACTGGTGGTGGCGCTATGGCATGGTGCTGCAGCTGGCTGGTGTCATCAGCAAAAGCTCTGAAAGGTCCTTCACCATCTTGAAGGTTTCAGAAGCATCAGAGCCCTAGGGACTGCTCCATTTATGATGTGGTATCAGCCACCTGGGTGACAGCATTTTTTCAAGTATCAGCTGTCTATTCATGATACTATGTTTGATGGCCTGATAAAGATGAGATGGGTCCATTGTAAGGACGTGGGTTTCTGTTTTTGCTTTTGAATTTTATTTGCTTTTCTTCCCAAATAGTAAGTAATTACTGGTTCTAACCCTTGAAACTGGGGCAAATATCTTCCCCTAAAAACCTTTCAACTAGGTTTTTAGTGTCAGTTCATAACTGATGATCCTAGACTGAGTCAGATCTTCTTTTTGGGCTTAAAACATGGCATTCTCTAATAATATACACATTTGTTTGTTAATTCTTCTCTGAAAAGAGAAACCTTTGCTGATAAGCTGAGGATGAACTACTATGGTTCTGACAAAACCATAGGAAAAAATTTTAGTTGAGGCCAGTAAGAATACAAAATGATTCATTTTCTCTATTTCACCTCATGGACACCTGGGCTTTCATTGATTGGGAGTTTTATTCATTCAGTGAAATAAATACAAAAAGCATTAATTTTTGTTAGTGTGATCATGCCACCTTTGATCACTCATACCATCTTTGAAAACTACAGTCTAACTTTGCTGCCTTTGCAGTACAATCTTTAGTCATGTACACCTGGGAATTTTCTAGTTTACTTGTTCTTCAAGGCTGAATTCATTCTTTACCATCATGGAATTTCTCCAAGTACGTCAGAGTTCCTTTATTAGAAAATGGAATTGAAAAAAATAATGGTACTGTTTCTGTTGATTTCTACCCATTTTAGGATTTTTCTTAGGGTCTTCCAGCAGAAAGAACTAGGGAAGTTACTTGTTAATAAAAAGAACCTGAGTTGATAGTAATATTTCCAATTCAAATTTAACATGGCATGTTTGCCATAGTGTAGGTCTAAATAGTCCTTAAAGATCCATGTAGGAAAGTCTTAATTGCTATTTTGTTGTGATTGAGACATCACAGAAACTTTAGGAGGTGAGGCCTAGTGGGAAGTCTTAGTCACTGGACATGAACCCTGGAAGGAGACAGAGGGACACCTATACCTTCCTCTTTCAGAACACCACCTCTAAAACTGTAAGCCAAAATGAACTTTCCACTTTATAAATTGATTTTCTCAGATATTTCATAGAGTCATGGGAAGCTGACTAACATAAGGCCATCTTATTCACTTGTTCCTAGAAGTCTCAGTAATGATTTCAACGTGCATTCTTTCATGTTCTATGAGATAGATTACCATTTTTACTTGTTTATTTTTGCAGTCCCCCCCATTTTAATGTTTTCTTCACATCAATTTTGCAGTTTACACTTATTTCTTTTTCATTTTGTTACTATTCTAAATGATGTATTTTATATTTGTCTATCATATAAAATAAAATACTTAAAGCATGGACACAAGCTTATTATTATTATATTTTTATTTTTATTGAAGCTTTTATTATAAGGAAAAAATTCTGTCTATCTCCATTTAGTTTTTCATCTATGGAGTGCAAGTTGCTGGTTATAAAATTGTTTTCAATTGATTTGTTGTTTGTTCACTACGCTTTGATTTTGCTCATTGGACCTTTTCTCTCCTTTTCTTTATATAGTTGGTGTATACCAAATACCAAAAGTGTCCCCATTACAGCAGCAACAAAATATATTTCTGGAAAGGCACAGTTTTATAGTTTCTTGTGACTTTTAACGGGTAGGTTTAGTTCATTCGGATCGATTATAGTTACTGAATAAGTTCTCCTTTTTCATTTCTTTAGCTGTTTTTCTCTGATTGTCTTCCTGGTCTTCCCTTCATTGGCTTCTGTGTCTCTGCCATGGCTCTTGCTTTTCTTGGTTATTAAAGTAATGAGAAATTCCTACCTAATAAAGATCTAAATTAAATCAAATCAATATTTTTGTTTTTATTGCATAATATAAGAACTGTTAAGTTAGTTTTACTACAACATTCATTTTTAAAGTCTACAATTCTACCACATTACCCTTTCAAAATCAGCACAAAGTTCCATTTTCTTGTATTTCTTAACTCAGAAGTAAAAATGTATTAGCATATAGATCTCTTAATTTGTAAAATTAGTCATTTTGAAATATCTTTGCTTTATAATCAGTAGTTCAAGTCTATGACTTACACAAAAATGTCCATATTATAACAAAAAATTATATCTTGAAGGTCCCAGCTTTATAGCTTCTTGTGACGCATTTTTGAATGCTTGACCCTGGCTTCAGTTATTATTTGGAGCACAGAAGCAGTGATTCAACTGTAATTAAGTTACACAGAGCTGAGATCTTTGTCTGTTGTAAGCTTATAGGCAACTAGGTTTAAGACCTCAGTCTTTGGAAAAGTGTTACCTTCATGGTTCATCAGTCAGGAAAATTCACAGGTGTCCAGCATGTTGAAAATTATGTTTCAGTAGTAAACTTGTATAAGTAAATTCATCATAATGCAGCATTTTAAGGCAAATGAAGATACCTTAAGGTAGTATACACTGAAGATGATTTAGTTGTCTTTAGTGGGCTTTGACAAAGAGATGCGCCTGGTTGCAATAGGAAGCTTGTGTCCTATAAGGGGCACCAGGTAGACCTGAACCATGTAGTGAGTTCCAGAGATACCACTTCCTTAGCTCTGGAAGCTCTGGGATAAAAATGATCTTTACTACACTATGTAGAAGTGAAGATGTCTGGTTCACTTTTTTAAAAATATCTTTCTGTCTTACTGGTACAGTAAGAGAGGATAGAGCCCTGACATTTAAGTGTAGTAAACAATAAGCAGAGAGAAGGAGATAATTCCCTGTGGTGTGTTCAGTGAATTTTACGAAACTTTCATCTGCAGAAAACATATCAGATTTCATGCCAACTGTCAGAATCTCAAGAGGGAGTTATGGGCACTCTTACCTTGTTTTTCCCTTTGATATCTATTGCCTAGTTTATCAGTAACACATCACAGCCAATGAATAGATACCGCTAAACCTTCCATAAATATTCATTACATCTCATTACTGCAAATTCATGAGATATTTTAAAGTTAAGCCTGTTCACATTTGATGCTGAGGATCTTATTTTAATATATGATGCTCTAAGATAAATTATGATTATGAAAATGATTCATCTCATTGTGAGAGACTTTTAAAAATCAGTAACAGTTTAGACAAGGACTATTTCAGCAATGGTGAGAAATCCTTGCACCTCTACCCTTCTAAACTTCTTTAATGCCACTTTAATTGTTCTCATGTAGCATTGCAAAGCAAAGAACTTTACATGAACTGTATGAGTAGGATTTATGCATCTCAATAGTTCAGATATGTTGTGCCTAAGTGAGGCCATAATAAATGAACACCTAAAACCTTGGGAACCAAAGCAAACATGCATTCCAAGATTCTTCGAGGAGATAAATGCATAGAACTTAGGATAAAGTCTAGAAACCAATTAGAGCTGGTTTCACCCTCCCAAGTGAATTACAGAGTCTTGAAGAGGACCATGAAACAGGAGCTGAACTCTCTAAAATTTAAGTAGAAATCTCATTGCAGATGGAACAGCTTAGGAGGCAGAACCCTTGAGAAGTAATCAGGCCACAAAAGCCCCAGCTTTGTGGGTGAATTGGTGCCCTTACCAAGGATAGTGTCTACCCCTGGCTTGCTCCGCCACAGGACGTGTGGGAAAGAATAAGGGACTTGAAAGAGGGGTGGGAGATTTTGTTTGAACATCGCTCAACAATGTAAAATTATATTTTCTCATAGTTGAAGCTATCTTTGTCTAGATTTTAGAAGCCTACTAAAACAATTCACATTTCTATAAAAGGCAAACGCTTGTATGGTTAATCCTAAAATATAATGGAAAATGCATTTCTTTAATGTGACATTTTGACATAAAGAGAACTTGCATAAATATAAAGCAAAGTCATCCAACAAATGTTAATTTTATATCCTACTTTACTCTGCCTGAGAGCTCTCCATACATATGATCAACTGCAGGCTGTATCAGCAGTGTTTGAAGATTTGCATCTCGCCTGAAACATTCATGTTTTATTCATCTGTGGAATTGAATTATTTTTTTCTGAAATTCTTTTGCTTCTCTGAATGTGTTTTCCTTATGTTCTGAGGTATAAAAGGATCCAACAGTCTTCTAAACACGAGTATATAAACTAAAACTGATTGACAAAATAGCATAATAACATGCAATTCATTATATGTAATAAATAGCAAATATAACAGTTGAAAATAAGTGAAATAATCTTGCATAAACAATGGGCACAAGTTTTTCTAATTGCATATGATTCCAGACTTTATTTTTAGCACATATCACAGAGCATTTGTAATAGCTTCCACAGATCAGCTTGTCCAACGCCCTCACTTTGCACATGTGTCACAAGCCCAGGGCGCTGTCTGACAGGAGAGGTGGGTTCCTTGTTCCTTAGGGTATAAGTGTGAAACTGAGGGCTTTGAACGTAAACAAGAGTAAAGCTGAAAGGTGAACAGATTTGCCTTATCTCAGTACCTTTAACCCTGAACCCCAGTATCTCCCTTACTAGCTAGAGCGGCTCCTTTCTCTGGCTACTGATGCCCCTACTAACTTGCTCAAAGCCCACATAATGACCTCACTTGACATACTTTGGAAAAGCAAGACCACTCCTCATTTGCATTATCTTTTGCTTTGTTTTTCTGCCTCCAGATTTGTTAATATTGTTGCATCTCAGCGTGACACAAACTCAACTCCTGATCCAAGAAAGAAGAGTGCTAACACCCAATGTTATTATCTACTGGATGTTCTCTGTCTCCATATAGAGATGCACATATAATATTCCACTAAAAATAATGTCTCATTGACTTTAGTTGGAGGCACACAGAGGTATGCCTGCACTCACCTAGAAAGAGAAGAGAAGTGTGGAACAGTGAGTTCCAAGTGTTCTGCATCAGAGAAGAAAATGATTTCAGGTTGGGCTGACTCACAAACAGTGCTTCTTTGATTAGAGATGAGAATTGCAACACATACATTCAAGCCTGTGGGCTTTTCTCACTTTGTCCTTGGTGGCTTGTTGAAACCCAGCCTCTCGGGTGATCAGCTACATGGGGAGTTTTAGATTCCACAAATCCTTGTTGTAAGATACAATAATAAACACAGAGCTTTTGAGGAACAGGTGAGACTCACTCTTCTGCCCGTTGACAATGGCACTCGGGTGTAGACAGCCTTTCCTTCACACACACACACACACACACACACACACACACACACAGAGGTAAACACAACAGTGAGCAGAAAGCTCTTCTCAAATTGCACAAGTGCATGTAACAGGTGATTGGTGGGCTAGCAAAGGAGGCAGCATCAGTACTACCGTGAACCCTCCCCTGCATGGTGTTCTTCTGTTATCATCTCCAAAGTTGCCCTTGAGCCCTCACACAGGGAATCATGAAAACCATCCCTAAACATTATGTAATATCATCAAAGGTTTATGGTCTTACAGAGCCATATTATTTAGTGCCCAAGGCTGCATGGGGACACCCCTGGTTTACCATATCTTATGGCAGATCCCAAGTTCCACCAGGGAAGGCAGTTTATCAGGACAGCTGTCTTGTGGGACTTCCAGCTCCTCACCATGGCTTCTGGGTTGGTACTGTTAGGAAAAAACAGAACAAGAAGGATACAGAGAATTCACATCACCTATCATATTACTGGGAGTGGAAGCAAAACTCTCCACCACACACATGTAGCTTACTGCTCAGAAATAATGGCAGGGCTCCACCCAACTCCTAAGGAAGCTAAAAATGTGTGGAAACCCAAGAGATGCCAATTGAGAACAAACTCTCTCACATTAGCCACCTGCTTGTCTTTATTCTTACACACACACACACACACACACACACACACCCCTCTTTTCTTCCTTTTTCTCTTTTTTAATTTTAACGTTTTACTGGTCCATGTTTGCAGTGCATAACGACCATAGTCCATGTATGAGTTGACACACAGACAGAACACATCGCAGGTCCTCTTTTCATTTCCTTTCCCTCTCCCCTCTCCTCCCGTCTTTATGCTTTTCCTCCAAATTTGGGTTCCCTTCCTGTTTGCAAAAGCTGCATCTCCCTATTTACTGTTGTCTGTCTTATTTTGCTCTTCATTCATATTTTTGGCTTCTTGTATGAGAGAAGCCATGCGCTATTTAAGCTTGCCTATCTGATTTATTTCACGTCACATTGCAGACTCACGGTGAAGCCACATTTTCTTTCCTCCTCTCTCCCCTTTACCTTCTATGTCAAGCAAAACTCAGGAGTGCTGACTGACTTTTATAAGTTCATTGAAGCTCATGAGCTATTGACTCATGTCAGGACTCAGAGACGCATATAAGAAACTGTAAACATTTGTAGATATTTGGATCCCTGTGGCAGAAAAGACCACCAAGATTGTATTTTCCAAGGACCTCCAAGGACTTCAGTGGCCCCTTGACTTCTACCCCTGGTTTCAAGCCACAGACACTATTGAGTACTCTTTAAGGCAATCATTCTAGTCATAGTTTCTTAATTTCAATTATGCAAGACTGTCTAATGATGCTTTGAGACCCTTTATGGTAGGGGTACCTGTGGAGTTTCTCATTCCTGCATAGAATGCTGTTTGTCCCATTTCCAAAAGCAAATGTTGATGTGTCTATACTGAAATCCAACCTTCTGATCAGTATTATAGTATGTCCCACTGTATTTTCAGCATAGTGATAAAAGTCAGGTGTGAACAAGCAGACATACACAAGATTTTCCTATATTCTGTATTTCAGGGATCATAGGCACTTCCTTAAACTGAAGACTGCTAATGGAGTAGGAGTGTGTCTTGCGTGACTTTATCAGGTTATGCATGTGTGCTAGCATTGTCTTAAATTACAAAATGCAAGGAACCTCCACAGCACCTATGGCTTTTATGGACCTGAACAGGTTAAGACAATTTGGGTAACTGGCACACATAAAATCAAGTCAATCTATTTGATAACTAATAAAATTGAGATTCAAAAATAAAAAACTGGATCACTTAGCCAAACTATAGATCCTGGAATGGAATTACTGATAATTCAGTAGAAATGTTACAGGGTAACATAACAGGGAAAGAGGTTTTAAAATAGCAAATATAATTTAGTAAGATAAACTGAACACTAAAGCTTGCTGTGGAACTAAAAACATATGTCAGTGGTGTTGAGAAAGCCATTTAGCCCAAAAGGAGGTGAATTGGAATTGTTTGTTTGTTTGTTTGTTTGTTGTATAAGCCTAGGGATTTAGGTTATGGACACTGACAAACTCTAACATGATAGTCTATTTAGTATTTGCTTTTTGTGGTGATTAAGCCTCACCCTGTCAACTTGCTTGCCTTTGAGATTCACTTAGGGAACTGATAGAGCACACCTCTGGTTGTGCCTGAATAGGTCATGGAGGGTGACCTTGGGGTCTTTATTTGGTCCCTGTCCCTTCCTTTCTGGAACTGTTCCCCTCTGTACTTCCTGGCCACCATGAAATAAGCACCTTTGCTCCACTATACCCATCCACCATGACATTCCAGTTTCAGAGCCAGCTGACCATGGACTAAACCCTCTGTAACTGTGAACCAAAGTTAATCTCTCTTCCTTTAAATTGTGGGTGATAGGTATTCTGTATCCATGATAAATGCTGAAAACACATTAGATATTTCAACTGCAAAGCGAGAAATAAAATGCTGTTTAAAGTTTTGGTCTCTGTAATTTACCACACAGTAAGCACCATTTGACAGAGAAAGGAGTTAATTCAGAGAGAATGTCAGGTCCATTGAAATACTTTTTCTATTCCATTGTAGGAGGAAATTACATGGAAAGAGAAAAATATACATATTTGTACCAACATGGAGATAATGGCTGTGACCTTTCTAGTGCGGTATTTTATGAGGGTCTCCAGATGTCACCATGTTATGCAAATGTGCTTGCTAGGGGCAAAAGCTGGAGGACTGCAGGGTCATACAGATAGGATAACTTCTGGAATTAATGAGCCTAATAATATAATGTTTGCCCTATATTGGTTCCAAAGAAATCTCAATAAGGTATTAAATATTTTAATAAACTATGCCCTTATGTGGACAATGCACAAATGAGTTTCTTTTTTAATATGTATTTAAGTTATGTTGGCAGCTACATCTCTAAATTTATATTTATGTGTGCAAAGATCACCATCAAATGACCACTTGGTGTCATTTTACTTTTACTATTTATAATTAAGTTGCATCTAGATTGAAGTTAGGGAGAATGGTGATGGACAGCTTCCATGTTAACTTAGGATAGTGAGAATCATTGTAGGAGGTAAGTGGGGTTAACAACTATCTTCAGTCCCGAGACTTGGTAAGCAGATTAGGGAACCACTTCTGCTCTCTTCTTCTTTTTAACAATAAACAGAAAGTTTGCCAAAACTTATTGTCTCAGACATCTGCTGATATGTGGTAGACATAATGGCAATTAATAAACATTTAAATATTTTTAATATACTAACCTAGTCATAAAGTGTAAATTTTATCATGGAAGACAACATTAATCCATCCTCAGACATTCAAAATTATTTGTACGAATCAGGTAAAGTTAAGATTTGTATAACAGACTATATAGAGTATCTGGCATATAGAAAGTTCTAATGTTTCTATTCATACATGAAAAAGATCACAGAGGTGTCACTGGCTTGCACATGAGATCCTCCTGCCTCTGTCTCACAGAGTGCTGGGATTGCAAGCATGCACTACCATGCCTGCCTAGTAGCTCACACTCTTTTTGAGGTTCATGAACTCACCTTTTGCCCCCTCATGCCCTTGTAAGTGATTATGTCATAAGCACCCCAATACATAGTTGTAGGTTTATTGTGTTATCTTTACCAGCACTATTTGGATCACTCTGATAGTGGTGGACGTATTATTCAATGGTTAAATATGGAAAATATTAAGATGAAGATGAATAAATTGTCAGAACTAAAATACAGTTACATGGTTGCTACTATGAGGAGCTTAATGCAAAATCCATCAAGTGTCTTCCTCCTTCAAAGAGCAATCATCGCAATACATTTAAGAAGAAATACGTTTTTGGGATGGTTATATTCAAAATCCTCTTTTAACTTATGCATAATTACTTTTACTAACTTTATTTTTTACGAAATTTGCAATCACACATGGCAAGCTACGATAAATGTTTTCCAACACTGGAGTCTAGAGTCTAATTGTAAATGGTACCCTGGCTCACAAACTTAATCCTTGCCACCATTCTAGTTGCAAACTGAACTGGACCAGAACTGAATCAAATTTCCTTATAAGGTTGACACTGAGCATTCAATTCATGTCAACTTCTTTACTTGCCAAGTCTCTAGTGCCACTAAAGTCTTATTCATTCGGGACCCAGATGAAGTGTTCTTGTCCAAGCAATTCTCCTGTGCAGCTTAAAATTTTCTACAAATTAAATCATTTCAGTACTCATTTGAGTCTGACTCCTTTGACAAGGCAACTGTTTTGAGGTTTTTTACATGTTGCTGCCTATATCAGTTACGTCTTTCTTTTTATTTCTCGATACCCTATTTTGTAGATCTATCACCATTCTTTTACCCACTAATCTGGTGGTGCACATACTGGTTATTTCCATTTTGTTCAATGATAAATAAAGTTTTTAGGAACATTCACTTACAAGTCTGTGGGTGAGTGTTTCTGCTTTTCCTTGGTAATTACCTGAGTGTAACCATACCATCTTGTGGAAGATGGATGAGTTTCTCTACGAGAAGCTATCACGACACTGTCTAAAGTGGTTTGTACCATTTTACATTGTCACCAACAAGATAGGAGAGTTCTTTGCTTTACTTTAGAAATTTAGTTGATGGACAGAAATGGAGGTGGTCTAGCTTGGGATGCGATGGTAAGAATGAAGACGGCAGATATAAATTACCCAGCACCATACCAGGGGCAGAAGCATATTCCTGGGGGTGCATTTTCTCCATTACTCAAAGATTTGTGAAACATTGCTCAGCAGAATCTCAGTGCACACAGTGATGTTAAGAATCACAGCCAAGACACCCTCCTCCCTGTGCAACAGGCTGACTGCACTGCTCATGTTGTGTCTGCCTGTCTGCCGCCTCAGTTTCTCCATAAAGATGGGTCTTGTAATTGTGATATTAACTTATTAATAAAGAGCAAGCTAATGCATTTAAGTTTCTATTAGAGATATGTGTATTTGAATCAGAAACTTCTGAGGGTTGAAGTTATTCCACAGAATCAAAGGAGCAGGTGTCCATGGGCAGGAAACGACTTGTGCTAACGTTTGCTCACAACTAAGGAAAACTACTCCTGTGTGATGCTCAACCCAAGGCCACTGCTCTCTGAGATTCAGACATTCTCTTGATAAATAAAATAGTACAGAAAGTACCTTAAATATATTCCAACACTGTATTACTGACATCCAACAAGTCATTTACCACAGTTCAAAACTAATGCAAGGGTCAAGTTATTTATGATTTTGTGTAGGTAA
Organism: Dolichotis patagonum; assembly: GCA_004027295.1. Taxonomy (NCBI): domain Eukaryota; kingdom Metazoa; phylum Chordata; class Mammalia; order Rodentia; family Caviidae; genus Dolichotis; species Dolichotis patagonum. The sequence goes on from PVJX010002267.1 coordinate 57,466, forward strand.
AAATCAGTTGTGATAGGATTATAAATGCATATTCTGTTTTCTTTCTTTTCAAGGAAGTTAGCCTTTCAACCCCTAAGAGTCCAAGCTCAGTAAACCTTTCAGATAGCTTAAATAGTAGTCTTTAAGACATCTAAGCAAGCGCATTTAAATGTGTGCATTTACTACTGTGATCAGCAAGACTTGCATTTTCCTCTCATATAATTTTCTTTCCATTAGATATATTTCTGAACGACTAATTTCAACAAACCTCTTTCTTTTCCCTTTGTGATTTTTCATAGGCAATTAGATTTTCTAAAGAAGAGAATAAATGCGAAACAGTCTACTTCTAGGTCACAGATCTTAGTCAAATTGAAATTATATTTCATCTCTATAAGCACTAAATATCATTAGATGAAGGAAGAAATACTGAAGAAATGAACTTTATTTAGGGCACTGTTTTAACAGAAATTATGTTCCAGATCTGATTACAGCACACGCTGTGCTGGAACTGCACACTAAGTATCTTCCACTGCTTGGGAACTTCTGGGAACACTTTAAAGCTGAGAAAATAATTGCAAACCTTCAAATCTTTAGTGTATGATAATTGGAAAAATTTTCTCCCTCTCTTTCTTATGCACACACACACAGTCACACCATAACCTTTAGAGCTTCAGCAATAATTAAGCTTTTATTCTTACTTTTATTATCAGTTCTTCATTTATGAAAAATTTCAAAAATTAATAACTTTTCATTTTCAGTTTTCCAGCTAGTCCTCTAGCTCGATGAAAAATACTTTATTGTTTCAACTGTGTAAAGAGATGTATTTAATCTATACATTTTTAGTGTCATTTTTAATTTTTCAAATAGTCTAAATGTAGCTTTTTAACATGTAAGAGCACTTAAATTTTGGAATTAAGCAGCATACAAATGACTTGAAGTTACAAGTACATTTATACACCCTTGCACATATGTTATGTGTGACATGCATACAGAGATACATATGCATACATTTGAAAACCTAAAAAATTATTTTTCTAACATAATGTCTTCTCTCATTTTTGTAATTCTTATAAATCATGTCAATTTCTTTTTTAGAAATCATTGTTGCCCAGTAGTTTAGACTTGTTTTGTTTGTTGTTCTAGATAAACTTGGAGCTAAATGGAAAGGAGCTCGTCTCTCCATGTCCATCTCAGCTAATGCTAGAATCATAAAAATACGGGTCCAATACACGGCCTATTAGTAGCTACATGGCAAGCTTTGAAAAATCTCTCTGGGATCCTTTTCATGTATGAATGAGAATCACTAAATTATTAATTCATATTTGTTATCTAGAACCTGAGATTATGTTTCTAACTCATGAGAGACCTGAACCTTGTATGAAATTAGAACTTTGAAATAGGGCCAAGAAATCCAAAGGGCAATTGTAAAGCAATGCTATGAAGTAATACAGACTCCAAACCAGGATGCAGCCATGGAGATAGGAGAAATTTCCTCAAAAGGAGGAAAAGTAAATGACACTTGGCCATTAAAAGTTGAAAGTGATTGACAGGAAGGATGGGAGAGAACAATCCAGCCCTCCCTGGGCACCAGAGCCATGTGTGGGCCGTTGCCACTGGGGGGACAGCCAGACCCAAGCTTTTCCCTGTGAGTCAGTGCAATTTGTGATCGCAGGGGAAAAGAACAAAGATTCACCAAGAAGCAAGCCTCCCTGGGCACCAGCGCCATGTGTGGGCCACGGCTGGTGGGGGGGCAGCCAGACCACAGCTACTTCTGGTGTGCGGGATGGCAAACAACAATAGTCAATCTTTCCCCCACCCCCACCACCCCTGTAAGTGACTGGCTGATCTGGACAAACATGGACTGTGGTGATAGCTATGGAGATGAAATGCAATTTGACGCTGTGGTGCTTTGGTGCTTCACTGACTTTGCAAGTCTAGGGCCAGTGGTCTGATCATCTATTCAGCAGATAGTGGTATGCAGTGTGGCATCTGGGGGAATCTCCTTCTGGAGGTGGTAACCATTGTTGATTTCCTATTCTTTTGTTTTGAAGTCCTGTATCATTTTCATTGTTCTGTTGGGTTGCGGTTTGTTCAGTTCTGTTTTGTTTGATATTGTTATATCTGACGGTATGGGCAGCTATTTCAAAGATAGCAAGATATTGCCATTTTGGATTTAATACTGTTTTGTTTGAAGTCTTTATTACATACATTTTTTTACTGGTTCTATCGTGTTCTGTTCTGTTTTATTTTTACTATGTCCGAAGGTATCTGCAGCCATTTTGAAGACAACAAGAAGCATTATGGTAACAATTGTTGATTTCGTGTAGTTTTGAAGTTCTGTGTCATTTACACTGGTTTGTTTTGATTGGTTTTACTCTATTTTATTTTCCTTGATTTTATCCTTTTTTAAAATAAAAAAGAAGGATGGGAGAATGGGGTTAATGGTACCAAGATGGCAGTTGGTTGGGTGGGAATGAAATTCACCAACAAGGGATACAGGAAGAAGTGTGGTGTAGTGTGCAAACCATAATTTCACTGTCAGTTATTATAGGATTTATATATAAAAAAGTAAAATATGGGCCTGGGATATAGTTCAGTGGCACAGTGCTTGCCAGACAAATCATGAGGTCATGAGTTCAACTCTTGATACCAAGAAAAAAATAAAAGAAAGAAGTTAAAAAAAAGGTAAAAAGAAAAAAGTGAAGATGTCCAGAATGCAATTCAGTACAAATCTGTGGCTCGGGAAGAAGACAGACATATAGAAAGTATCCAGATCAAAGGCCGAGCCTAGCACTGAAGGAAGATGAAGAGAAGACAGCAGAAACAAGGATAGGTGTGTGACGACAGACCCAGCAGAATAGCAGGGAGAGAAGAGGAAAGAGTAAATGTTTTGACAACCGTGGCAAAATGACCCAAATTGAATAGCAGATACTAGTGTAAAAAACCAATAGAGAAATGAAGCCCAAGTAAGAAAAACCCAATGGGAACCAACCTGAGAAAGCTCACATTGAAAACGTTGGGAGCCAAGAGTGCAGAGAAACCTTGGCAACGACACACTGAGTCCTTCTGCAGTAACGTCCGGAATGATTTGGATAAATTCTCATTTGGGTAACCTATTCATTTGAGTAAATTATCAAAGTACAAAGTTTCTATATGACAATTGTAAATATGGTGGAGAGAATCTCAAAATTATTTAAGAAAAGACGGCCAACTATGCGTATAAAAATAATCCACAATTTTATTCAAATGACAATTCTCTCCCCAAAGATGTACAGATTGAGCATGGTGCCCTTTGCAATCCCATTATAAATTAATGTTCTATTCCTAAAATGTATGCAGACATTGAAAGGTTACGTAACATCTAATACAAATCTCAAAATGAGGAACGTGAGCAGGATGTGGTGGTTCACAGCCAAAATCCCAGCGTTCTGAGAGGCTGAGGCAGGAGGATCCTAAATTCAAGCCCAGCTTAGGCAACTTAATGAGTTAGCAAGTCCCTGTTTCAAAGTAAAATTAATGAATTCATTCATTAATTAATTGGGGTATATCTCAATGCAGGGCCCTGGGTTCAATACCAGTAACACACACACACACACACACACACACACACGGAGCAACTAGTTAAGACTTGTCCTACCCACTTTCAAGATGCACGATCCAGCTATGTAATCAAGTCAGTGTGGCACCATTTTCAGTCAGAACTTATGCCTTCTAGAACAGTGAGAGAATATTTTTGCATTGCTCATCACCAAAGCTGTGGTCCTGGGTTACAGTAATCCTTGCACACTCTTCCATGTCACACATTTGATAAATGGCTCTGATGTAGAACATTTCAGTGAGGCTTACTGAATCCTCAAGATGCAAAATGGCCAAGGGTAAACAGTTATCCACAAACACAAAATGATAAGAAAATGTGATTGCCATCACTAGTTTTGGGCAGCTGTAACCTGAAGCCATCATGATAGTCCTATTGGCATAGACAGACAGACGCAAGTGTTGGCAGGGAGAAACTGGAAGCAGAAAGGATCTAATGGAATGCAAAGCAGTTTAGTCACCTTAGAAACCATTCTTTAAATCCAAAAGAAACATAACGCATGTCACAGCAAGCCCGCTTTGGGAGTCTACTCAGTGAAAAGGAAAGCCCACGAAAAGACAAGCACACAAATATTCATAGCAGCATCATTCATCACAGCTAAAGAGTGACCAGCATACACATGTTTGTCAAGTGGTGAGAAGATAAACAAAATATGGTTTAGCCACACTGCAGAATACTGTTCAGCGCTAAAAAGAGGTAAAGAATTGGCACAGAGTGCATGGTGGATGAGTGTCGGGAACATTACACTGAGAAAAGCCAGTTGCAAAAGACCTGTGCTGTCCAATACCACCGGTAATAACTATCCAGGGAGGGACAGTAGAAAGAATGGAAAACAAGAGTTTAGAATATAGCTGAGAGAGCGTTTAAAGCACAATACTTTCAAATCTAAGCTAAGTAGCAAGAACTCAAAATCAACAAGGGCCTTATAAATGAGATGTGATCAAGCAATACTGTAATTGTTTAAATTAGAAAGAATGTATTTCAGGAAAGTACCCATTGCTCCTAATCCCCCTCACAGTACTCCCTCACACTTGGAAGAGCTCTTTCAAGTTTGTCTTTAGCTGCAGCGTTTTAGCTGCCTCCATGTCCTGAACTGATTCAATACATCTTCCTTTCATGGTCATTTTGACTTCGAAGAAGATCCAGTTGTCACAGGATGTCCAATCCAGGGAAGAGTGTGGACGAGGACATATAGTCATGTTTTAAAGAGCTTCTCTTTCCATAGGATGGTGCCAGGCAGCAGCCTCTTAGACTTTAAGTCTAAGGTGTAGTCACCGGAAAGATGTAGGTATGGAGATGGGCTATGGACCTCCCGGTCCTGGGTGGTCAAAAGAACACAGATTGCATCAGTTAGGATGCACATCTCTCTTTTGGGAAAGCTAGAATATTGTTTTGAATGCCTGAGTCATGACTTCTGAATTTAAACCTCTGATTTCTTTCCCTCTAGACAATGTTTGACCCAAAGCATTCTATAATTTTGCTTTCATTTATGCATGAGTACCACTTTGATAGTGAAAGTGACCCACTAGCGGGTCTTTATCTCCTGTTCTGAAATGGGCCCTGGGCACAGATTGAGCTCCTAATCCTTTAGCCTGGCTCTACTGTAAGCAGGGGCTCTTCCTTGCCACACTGCCCTAACTTTTCTCCACATACGCTGCACACCTGGCTGATGTAAGTCCTGCTGGGGCTTCTGAATTTGATTTTTCCATCTGGCTCTGGAGATAAGTGATACACAAAACTTGATTGGAAGTCTTAGGAGAAATGCCAGGTGGCTATTATTTTCAGGTAAATGCATGGAGAATTTGTCTTGTTCAATTTTCTTTCTGCACATTTTTCTTTCTGCTTGGAATTGGCTGTCTATTACGTATAAGTAAACAGAAGTATCTAAAATATGCCAGAGCGATTTCCCACTGCCAAACAGTGTTCATTTTTTATGTAAGTGTTGAACTTCATTTTAATGTTCTCTGAATTATAGTCTTCTGCAAAATTGCACACCAAGATATTTTTCTGAAGAAGACCTATAATACTTACAAAGCCATCAGCCAAGAATAATGATTCTTCAATAATTCAGATTCTTGCATTGATTTAAAATAAATATTGGGGATGGTAATAAGCCCAAACTCATGGACTTTGTATATGTGGCTAATAGGGAACCATTTTACATGTATTTTCTTTGATAAGGCATGATATAAAGAATCTGTCTTTTGTTATCAGTTTATGTTAGGTACAGTGCAAACATATCTAAGAGTACGCTTTGCAGAATTTCTTTATGGCAAGCCCTGAACTGGATTCCCTGGCCTATATTTTTGGAAATCAGAGAAGTGGGACCCAAGAAAGTGAAAAAGGAATATGTTGATTTCCTATTTCGTGCAAGCTAGGAATGGTAAGAGAGCAGCCCTCAAAGGTCCAAGGGCTAGAAGCATTTGAAAGTAGTGTAGCTTCTAAGTCATGGGGCCCACCAGAAGGTGATTAAGTCTCAAGGATGAATAGAGTTATTCTGGGACATAAGCCCCCCAAAGTGTAGATTGCTACCCACAGTGAGTTGACCCTGAATCTCTCTTGCTTTCTGATAACTTTGTGGTCTGTATTTCTGCCTTTCACTTTGTTGTGATGTAGCCAGAAGATCCTAACCGGGGCTGAGCAGGTTTAGGCATCACACTGAAATCTCCAGAAATTCCGTGCTTATCACACATCCAAGCACATGCACATAGCGAGCAGCAGATATCTCGTTCCATGCTCGTCCAGCTCTCGGAAGTAACTGTATTAGAAGGTCTCACAAGATATTTGCCATGCTTAGACCAACACAGATGGGGAGCTGATGTGTGTGCCAGTGTGTGTTTGTATCCCATGGTCTATGTTAACAAATGACCATAAAAGGAGCTCACTTAAAACAACAGAAATACATTATGACACAATTATGGAGGCTGGAAGTGTGAGAGTAAGTTGATAACCAAGTAGTATTCCCTCTGAAAGCCACCAGGGAGGACACTTTCTTGTCACTTCCAGCTTCTGGTGGCTTCAGACTTTCCTTGGCTCCTGAGTAGTTTCTGAGATCCCCACCTCCATCTTCAGATGGTTTTTTTTTTTCTGTTTCTGCGTCTCATAGCTCCCAGTTCTCTTTTTCAGAAGGACACTTGGTCACTGAAATCAGGGCCAACTCTGCGTTTAAGACCACATCAACTTCATAGCTTAACATCAGTATCTGCTCTATCTCCTTTTATATTTCTAAATAAAGTTGCAGTCAAAGGTTCTATAAGTTAAGACAGATATTATGTAGGGGACAATTCTATAATTGTCCATCAAATAATTATATGTACACATTTATATGTATGTTCATATATAGAAATTCACAAATGTATACTGCCAATGGTATTCTTAACAAAAAAATAAATAGAAACTCTAAGTTAAGATACTAGGAAGCGTATTTAATAGATACCTACTTGTAAAGGCCTTGATAGGACATAAGAAAGCAGGATAGGATAGTGGAAAACCCAGGGTGTCAAAAAGCAGAAGAATTAACTTCATAAGTAGTACTGAGTGGATGCCAGTGGTGCACACCTGCAACACCAGCACTCAGGAGGCTGAAGCAGGAGAATCATCACATGTTTGAGACCAACCTGGTCTAAATAGTTCAGGGCAGCCTGAACTACACAGCAAGACCCCATCTCAAAACAAAATCAAAACCAAACAAACAAGCAAACAAAAAAGAACTAAGATGAAAAAAAAAAGTGGTTTAAAGAAAAGATGACCCTGGGAGGAGTTGCTTTCTTTGCCCAAGGAAGACACCTTCAGGCTCCAGCAATTCTCTTCTCTGAGAGATGAATATGTAAAAATGTCCCTAAGGCAGAACAAGCCAAGGGGACCCAGAAAAGGACTTTTCTGACTGAAGTTAGCAAGGCATCAAAAATAACTAATTTTTTTCCGAACAGGTCCAGAAATGGACGATCAGAAAGGTAGCAAAATTCACTGGATCCTGCTCATATTGCAAAGGGATCTAAACAAAATTCCTTGGAACCATATTTGTATTTTAATTTCCTCTCTCAACCTTTACAATACAAGTTTCAAGTTTACTCTGCCCCAAATTAACCATGGAGGCAGCTTGCTAAGTAGACATTGATAGTACATGGAATTAAGGTCAACTCTAGGTTACAGAACAGAAATTAAATATGTCTCATAATAAAGTTGGGTTTTCATAAACATGCTGTTGAGGGAGAGTGGCGTGCACGTCTGGCTGTATCCCACTCTGGCTTCTTTGAGTTCTTCTGGTACAAGCTAATGATTTATTGTGCTGTACATATTTGGTGAGATTGCTGAATATTATAGCTCATATATTCTGTCACCAAACACAATGCATGTTAAACAGATGTAATTCTGTTAAGGAAGGCCAGAATCAACCCTTCCTCCTGTCACAAGTTAATTCTTTTCATATGCAGAAGACACACAACTTTTTGCACTGGCCTTCAGACTCATTAATTTGATTTAATTGTACTTTGCTTGTCTCTCCAACAAATAAAAAGATCAAGTTTCAATGACTCAGATTGTCTATCCGTACTCAGAAATTCAGCACATAATGAAAACACACTCAGTACTAAAATCTTACAGAGTTAATGCATTTTTCTCTTTGCACACTGTGATATCCCACCACCATCTCTAGACATCCAAGGGTTTTTTTTTTCCCAACATACAATTTGTTTTTATTTAAAAGAGAATAAAACAAAAGGGGGCAGTACAGAGCAGATCAGAACAGGACAACATAGGCAACACAGTACTTTACATTAAGTCAACTGGACATCAACAGTATCTAACACCATATCTTACTCTGCTATAGTTGAGCATAGTTTCAATTACAATAATATCAAGCATAACACAATAGTATAAAGCCATGCATATAGTGAAAGAATTACAGGGCTTTCTGAACCAAATAACAGGAAATGATCAATGGGTACTATAATATCTCATTTTTGATAAAAAAGAAAAAAATTTGTTTGAACTATCACACATATTCAAATTCCAATAAGACACGATGTGGTAGATAGAACCAACGGTAGTAGAACAACAAAAGCATGGTAGGACTTCTAAGAAGGATAATATTAAATCAGCAATAGCTGTCATAATGTTTTCTTCAAAACAGCTGCTCATATCATCACGTATGATATAGTCAAACAAAACAGGATAACACCATTCCAACTGATGATTTAAAACTTTGCAAGACTTCGTGCTCTGTTGGTTCTAAGGGACATTAATTCTAAAATTCAATATATAGAGTCAGCTGGAGGACATTTCTGATGGGCAATGCTGGGACTCAAACCCGGATCAAGGTGAACAGGAGCTAACTGCACACTTGTGAATTGAGTGCCTGGCTTATATCGACTCACACTACCTTAATGCAATGGATAGGGTCTATTGAATAAAGGTAGATCCTCAATTAAGTTCAAAATAACATATTTTATACTACATCACATGCTTTGGGGATATTTTCATGAAAAATTGCTAAAGAATCACCATGTATTTTAATTAAAATGTACTTACTTCCAACACACGTATCAATGCTCATGGTTTCACACCTAAGAAACACGACCTCATACAGTACAAATGATCTACCCAGAACAATAAATTGAAACAAATTTTCCAAGTGTCCTGAGGTTGGCAGGTCCAGATGAAGATAGACAGAAAGACGGACAACATTCTAAGGATTTCTGAAATACAAGCAGGGATAAGTGACCAATCTCCACTGCCCCGCTAAGCTTGGAAAGTCTGGCTTTGGGGGTCCTAGTGATTCTGTTTCAATTGCAACATATTCCAAAACAGCAAAAAGCATTACATAGAGGCTCAATATGGAGATAAGAATTTTCAATACTCATAAATAAAAGTAAAATTAGAAACAATACTTAACATTCATAACCCTCATCTTTCTGGTATTTATATTCGTGTGTTTATTTGTAATTGCAAGTATGGTTTTATTGAATTTTTATCAATTTACCTCCTCCGACTTGTATTCTCTTATGAAGTGCATACTGAATGTCTACTCTTCAAACTTGTGTGGAAGCCATTTCACTCATGTAGAAAGATCTTTGTAACCTGCCGACTAATTAAACAATGTTCCTATCTCAAAGGCCCCCACACAATACTGTAACATGTACCTGTATAGTGATATTTTTATTGGAAATTAATTGTACACATTAAAAGAATCTTTGATGCAGGATTTCAACTAAAAATGAAGAATTGTTGGGAAATTCATTCATTCCTGTCACCATAAGTGAATGAATCAGACTCACATGTGTGAACATCGTATTGTCTCCCTGGTGTGAGCAACTGAAATAGTAAGTTGTAAAATGTACAATAGATACTGTGGAATGGGAAGTAATTGCTCAGAAGGAAAAAGGAACTAGGATGGGTGAGAAGGGAAAGGACGGAAGGGAAAAGGGCAAAAGTGCAAGTCAGTGACACCATCAGAGTCTTTTAGTGCATTAAAAAGGAAGGTTTGTGCTAATATTGATTGGAGAAATTTTTAGGGCCAAATCTTATAGCCTGAGCAACTACTTTAAAGATAACAACATGTAATGTGTGAACTGTTGTTAGTCTCCTATTGTTTTATTATGAAATTTTGTTTTACTTTTTTCCATTGAATAAATTTTTTTAAAAACCAGACAGTTAAAAAAGTAAATAAATTAGCATATGTCTGTGACATGCAATGAATATTTCACTGTGAGGAACCGATATGTATCATCTTGGTCTTTTACCACCCTTTCTCCTCCTCTGTCTCCATGTCCCCAATCCCTGGTCCCCCTCCCCCCATATCATGTTACTACTTAAATTCAGAGACCAAAGCTTAGGACACCATAAGGAAATGTCCAGGGAACAGCACTCACCTCCACCTTACTACTTTTCCTTTTTTGATAGTGGAGTTTGAGCACATTGCCTTCACCATGAGCTGTATTTCCAGCCCCTTTCGCAGTCTATTTTAAAACAGGGTCTTGGAAGGACATGAATGTCTGATCATCTGGTTCATCCTGCCAAAGTGCTGGAGTCACACCCAACTGAGTGTGTCCTTTCCAATTGCCCAGGGTGGCTGCAGGGGAGAACTCTGGCTACTCATAGTGCCAAGCAGGAACCTACCTTTCTTGCTGCAGGGTGTGGAGGGTAATCTGGAAAAGTTACTTTGCACTTTTGCTTTGCCTTCAGATAAGGCCAAAGGAGAGATCAAGACCTCAGGTTGGGGGGATGGGTTTGGGTGTGATTTTAAATATCACTGGCTCATTGAGAGAGTAGGACTCTTATTTAACTGCTTGATTGGTTGAATAGGTAGTAACATTCTTGATTTGATGCCCTGAAATATGGCAACATTTTTAGCTTTTTATGAGTAAGATCTTGTGGGGAATGATTCAAATTGCTTGCTGAGCTTGTAAATTATTCATTTTTATTAATATGTTAATTAAGGATTTGTTGTTAAAAAGGTATAAATATCTTTCGTTGCCTAAAGTAATTAGAATAAGTAATTACTTAAACATTATGATTCTGATGTTAAATACTTACTATAAGGAAAAAAAATAAGACAAGATAGAAAAATATGCTGGATATAATTTCAACTGTTGAACCAAATGACTGTGTTTTCTATTGTTTACATAAATATATACATATGCTTTGTGAGACTTTAATACTTATTTCTTTTTGGACGATGCATTTAGTTTTTCATTTCACTGACAACCCAGAACTGTAATTGAAAATATAAACTTTTTCAGCATGTAACGTTATGTTGTTTATTTTGACATTTATTCAATGATTAATTTCTAAATGGTTGTTATTACTGTATGTCACGCAAAATGTTGAGAAAATGTGGAAGAAGGCTTCAGAGTGACCTATGTCATTTGCAAATCACTCAAAGGCATTACTAGGATCACTGGAGTACAGAATCCTACCCTCTCCTTTAGGTGATAATGTTTACATAGCATATCAAGGTCAATTAGTTGTTTATCAAAACTTTAGTGCATACTTTGTAATATGTAAATAAAAATAATTGCATTTTTAAAAAATACATTGTAATAAAAGACACTTTGCCATTTACTCCCCCTTTAAAATACTCCCTCAACCCCCAACAAAAATGTTTTGAGCACACTCATCCCATGTTTCTTGCGGCTTTCTGCAGCAGCTCTGGAGTCCTCTCTCCTGAGTATCTTTAGCTGCGCTCTTCCGGACACCTCAGCATCCTTAATCAATTCAGAATGTGTCCCTTTCATGGTCATTTTTACTTTGGGGAAGATCCAGAAGCCTTACAGGTAAGATCTGACATATAAGGTAGTTGAGGACACAGCATTTTATTTTTATGACACTGCCTTTCCATTGGATTTTTATGACACTGCCTTCCCACTCAGCAGCAGCCTGCATGGTATTTTTACCACACTTAAATATAAAGCAATAAATGTCAATAAAAGAAGAAACAAATATTCCATTTTATCTAAATCCTACAATGTGTATGCGATAAGTCATGACCATCAGCCTTAAGACCTGGCGCACGACGTGCGTGAGACTGGCAGAGGTGGTGAGAAGTGCAGGTGTGGGTGCTGAGGGAATCCTTGCGCCTGGTTAACTGATGATTCTGCAGAGCCTCGAGCCATGCAGATGGCTCTCTGTCATGCATCTTTTGAGTTAAGGATAAATGTATCTTCAAATTCAAATAGAAGAGCTGTAGTAACTTTTCTGGATCAAGATAAAACATGACTTAGTACCTTGAAGTATTAAGTACCTTAGCATACTGGTCTCTTTTTCTCTATCTTTCTGTCTCTCTGTCTCTGTCTCTGTCACTCTCCTGTTTCTCTGTTTCTCTCTGTTTCTCCTGTCTCTTTCTCTGTGTATCTCTTTCTTTCTCTGTCTCTCTCTCTCTCTGTTTCTCTCTCTCTGTGTCTCTTTCTGTTTCTCTCTCTCTGTCTCTCTCTCTCTGTGTCTGTCTCTGTCTCTCTATCTCTGCATGTGTGTGTGTGTTTCTCTATCTTCTTTTCTGTTATATCACATGTGGACTTGTTGAAATTTACTGTGGCCAGACTATGTCTCTTCAATCTTCTCTCACCATGTGACCTTGTGTGTAAATCGTTTATACTTTCTCTCTCTATGCCTCAGCTTCCTTCTGTGTAGTAGGAGCCAGAGATACTAACAGTCTGCCATCTTTCTGAGTCTCACATGAGATGATGAAATTTAAGGGTCCAATATATTACCTACCTATACAAGCTGGTTTTCCTCCAATCTTAAAGATTTCCAAATTCTCATTGAATAATAATAAAAAGAAAAACTACCAGTGATTTTTTGAACTATCCTATTAATTGTATTTGAGCATGAATCAAGTAATCTATCATCACGATTATTCTATTAAGAAAAAAATAATTATTTTTTAAATAACATTGCCAAGCTAGCTGAGGAAAAAATGAAGTCAAGAGCAAAGAAGGGCTTCTAAGAGTGTGTGCATTCTTCTCCAGGGGAAGAATTTAATAAATCGCAAAGGGGAATCCTCCACTGAAAACGCTAGAAAAAGGTAGAAAAGAAAAGCTGTGAGATGCACTTGAAAAGATACTTTCTTGAGATTACCTGTCTGCTCTAATATTGTTGGTAAAATATTATGGCAAAACTCTTGTGAATTTCTACTTTTTTTTTGAAGCCTGACAAGTACTTGGAGCTGATGGAGATAAATGGTCGAAGCTCCAGGAAACATCTTTGGACATAAAGGGTGCTCAGAAAATTACATCCGAGAGTTTGTACACAGCAGAAATGACAATAGTCATTTATAAAGTAATATTTAGTCTTCTGTGTTTTCACAATTCCTTGGCCATTTACCTCCTTCACCCATAAACAATCTAAGAACAGGTGCTGTTGAAGAGGAGTCCTTGAAATGCTTAAAACTCTAAAGGGAAAAAAAAAAAACAATAGCTGGATGTGATTACATGAAAAATTCAGATGGAGCCATTTCTATGCTGCTGTGTATGTTTGCTGACAGGAAAGGGGGTCGGGGTCCATAACGGCATTCTTCACCCGGCTGTGTCCCCTCCTGACCCTCAGAGCATGGACTGTGGATTATGCACATCAGTGTCCTCCAGGAATCAGTGAGAACTGCACTTTGGACTCACCCTGAAATGACTGGATCAGAGCATCATGCGGGTACTGTGGGAGCAACCCCGCCAGGGCCTTCTGGTATACCTTCACACTTCAGAAACATCTCACAGTGCAAGTAACCCCAATCTCTCTCACATAACGTGACTTTGAGGGACTCAGTAGCCAAAAATTTTATGCTGTTATTATGAACACCCTTACCCGCTCCTTTCCTTCCTTCCTTTTCTTCTTCCTTTCCTTTTTTCTTTCCTTTCTTCCCTCTTTCTTTCCTTCCTTCTATCCATTTGTGTATCACTGAGTATTGAACCCAAGACATTTATATTAAGCCTGATTCTTATATTGCTGTTGCAGCTGCTATTGCTGCATTTTAATTTGAGACAGGGTCTCACTAAGCCATTAAGTTGCCTGGGCTGAGTTCAAACTTGGGATCCTCTTGCCATAATCCTCCCAAAGTGCTGGGATTATAGGCATGTGACACTGCACCCACCTACTCCTTGCCTTTTAATGTTGAATTTCAATGTATCCCTCCAGAGAGATAAACATACTGTGGACATAGATATGAGATACGGTAAAACACATATTTCTGTTCCAGTCCCAATTGGTTATCTTAGAGGACAGCACCGTGCTACAGCTGAGATGATGGAAATAGCCATGAAGTCCTGCTGGACAGGAAGTGAAGAAGTCATCTGCTCTCTTCTCCTCCCTCCCTCCCTCCCTCCCCCTCAGTCCTTATTCCCCTTTTACCCACCAGAGGTGACCGTTGCTTTGTCAGTGTTGTGAGTCTCTGACATCTCTGATCCTCGCCACCAAAGTATTTTACTGACAAGGAAACTGAAGGTCACGGGGAGCCCCTAATACACCACTAGGAGTTTTTAACCCTCTAGGGTTCCACGCTCAAGAAACCAGCAGAGAAATTCTGCTTTCTGTTCCACCAGTGCTGGAAAGCCATGCATTTCAGCCAAAAACACCCAGAATGCAGGCTGGTTGAACCTACCCAGTCTGAACTTTGGTTTGTGGAACCTGGCTGTTGGTCAGGCTTAAGATGACAAAAGCAGATTTTAATTCTGCTCTAACGATTTACTATGCTTAATTTGCCTGATGCCTGACATGCTTTCTACTTTGTTAAGGGATTAAAGGTTGAACAAACCATTTTATAAAAACAGAATCATTAAGAGCACTGTTCTGAAACATGATTATATTAACAACATTATTCAATCTACATTATGAAAAATTGTGTTAATGAAAAAATTTTAAATCGATGCTGCCTCCAAAACTAGAAAAGCAAATATTTTTCTACAGAAACTTTATGAGTAGAATAGAAAAGCTTATTTCTTCTTTTATCTCGAGATTCATGTACTGTGAGGCCTTAAGGGATGCTTACTCAACATTCAATTTGATGTGGGGATTGAATAAATACAGAAATTAAAGTCCCTCTTCATGGGTTGCATTTCATTATCTAAATATTCTTCCACTCAGGATTTCTTATCACATCTTCATCCACTGTTTAGTGAAAAACAATCACTGAGGGTTTATATGCAACACAAACGTTCAAATAAACACCTGTCAATAAAAGGTGAAAAATTGAACAAAAATAATACTTATGGACCACTGAAATAATACAGGTGATGTGAGTTTTTTTTCCAGTGGTTTAGAAAACTCTTGCATCTGGAAATGAACTTGCAGGCAGATTTTGAAGGTGAATGTGAATGGAGAAGGACAGAGGGCAGAGCACGCTTCAGTGACCGGAGGAAGAGCAAGGGTGGTCTCATTTCCAGGAGGAGACACAACAGCTACATTTATCATCACATGTTGGGGGGAAGACGTTGCAAAGCCAATGCTGCCCCTATTCCAAGCCATCTTTTGAGGGTTTGCTTGGATCTTGGGTGTAGATGAACCCCAAGAAATTAACTTTTGGTACCAGGAATCGAACTCATGACCTTGTGCTTGCCAGACACGCAGCTGAGTCATATCACCAGCCCAAGAAATTGACTTTTGTACAAACACATCAAGTGCTTTTTGGTGTACATATGCTTTAAGAAAACCAAACTGTCCTATTTAACAGTAGACACTGATCACTTTCCTTCTATCACTTTCCTGGTAGATCTCAGTATTATAAGAAATAGCTCTCTTGTAGGAGCCCCTCCTACCATGCTAGTGTTTATTAAAGGAGTACAGTTCTTACATATGCTGTCATTGATGTATTAACCTGTGATGCTGTAACATTGATCCGGTGGAGAAAGACAAAGACAGAACCCTGACAAAAGAGATAAAAACCACAAGCTCCAGAGCCTGGGAAGCCAGCCATCCCCAGGTCTTTGGCAATAGATGATCTCTTTGGAAATATGGTTCTTCATAATGATCCTGCATTCATATCAGGAACATGGAAGTCATATTTTATTTGATTCACCACTTACACATTCTTTGATAAAGTTGGTTTGCAGAGGTTTGGTTGCATTTAGAATTTTGGGAGAAATGTTGGAATGCTCACTGGGGAGAGAGCAGTGCAACACAGAACACCTTTCTCACAGAGAGCTATAAAGAAGTCAGTTACCACATTAGTTGCAAGATACAGTGGTTCATTTAGGGATTAAAATGCAGCCTTATATGATGGTAACAATGTGTAGCAAGAGACTGAACTTCATGATCTGTAGAGAACAACTTTTGCCCCAGACAGTATACTAAGACCTCTGAAGCAAGTATCATTTTCTCTGTTTTAGTGGGAAATTTAGGGAACAGAAGGAAATGCGACTTCTAGAAATTTCAGTTAGCAAGTGAAATAGCCACAATTCCAATTTTGCTCCTTCCAAGGCTTGCATACTTTCTTCCCTGTCCACACTGGCATTCAGAGGTGTTCTAAATCTACACTGGCTGGAAGCATAATCATGCCGCTTTAACACCCTCACCCCGCACCGTTTGCTCCTGTTCCAGTGCCTTTCTTGGAACCTGTGGCATCTCATTGCTCTGAGCCCGTTTCCTCATTTTAGAAAATGAAATCATCCCTAGTGACAGGATCATTCTGCAGGTTAAACATAATCATGTGCAGATTACTTGCTGCATGCAGATTTAAATTCTTCTTTGTTTTGGGCATCCAATTAAGAAAACTCTTTCAAAGGGACTGTGCTTATTTGCTGGGTTTGTTGTTGCTGGTTTAAATTTAGTTACACTAGTGTTTATGATAAGTGAGCACCACCTCCTTCTTGCTTCTAACTACAGAAAGATAGGCAAGGGACAACCTTAGACTTCAGGATTGTCATAAACTGGCATCTCGTTACACAAAACAACTCGATGCCCTGTGTTGCAAATAGAAACGTGAGACAAAGACAGTCACCCAGGAATGGTGATCAGTGTACATAAGAGCCCTAGTGAAAGAGGGTAGCTTGGGGGTCCCCTGCCCTTCCCTTTCCCTGGCCTCATCATGGTACTTATTTCACACATAGTGTGACAGACATCTCTAAGATGCATTAGTCAGGAGTGCTACAATTCAAAGACTCTCCTCCCAATCTTGATTCCTTAAAAAAATATAGTTGGCGTTCAGCTTTATGAAAGTACATAAAAATAAATACAGCAGGGTTTGGAGTATTGAATAAGTAAACAGTAGCATTTGTTTTACTTTTCCTTACTTAAATAGGTAGCCTCTACCTATTTGTAGATAACCTAGTAGCTCAGACTCTCAGATAATTTCCTGCTGAACAGGAATGTGGATACTTGCTAAATGAGTAGAAGGTCTCTCTCCAGTGTACTTTTTTAAGGGGCCTTTCTCATGATTCTGACCGCATGCTACTGCAAATGTTGTTTCCTGCATATCCTGGTAGCCCTTGCTTTTGTGTTCCATGCTGGAGGATTTGCTCAGGGAGAGAACTCTGCCACCACCATGAGCGTCTGCAGCTGAGAAACCCCAGCTCTGCAACCTTGGGCTCCTCTGCAGATGGGAATCATCTTCATGGAGTTGATTCCCAGCACCTCCTCCATCTACCCTTAAGAGACAGATCGCAGCAAGCCAGATAATGCAGTCGATTTGGCCAGAGTAAAAGCTCCAAACGTAAACATATCCGAAGCATTGTATATACGCACCTATTTCCCTTTGACCTTAGATCGCAGCAGGCAAACATTTCCTGGAGAGTCCGATAACACAAGTGGCGTTCCAGCACAGAAAGGATTTCTCACGTTACCATGGAGACACCTGAGTGTGGAGAATATAACCTTTCTTTCCCCTTTACTCTTAAGATAAGTGCAAAGCTTTTATCTGTGACCATTCATCTCCATTTTTTTTAAAAGTGCAACTAGCCTTATTTCTTCATGGTTTTATGAAAGGCAGCACCTTTACAGGGGCAGGAGACAGGATGGTGGAAGATGGTTCTTACGAGATTTCAGCTCTGCCCCAAACCCAAATTCTCCCCTAAACCAGAGGCAGGCAGGCTAGTATGGTCCAGCCAGGACTCAGGTCTCCGTGGGATAGATCTGCCCCAACCTTGAACCTGCTGTTTCTGAGAAGTGACAGGGACACTACTTTTCCTTCAGCAGCACAAACGTTCATGTCGTCCACACAGAGGTAAGTTCCCATGTGTGGTGTTAATTATAAAGGAAGTAACTTGTGAGCCTGCCTGAACTGAATCACACTAGGCACCCTCCTGGCTTCAGGTGTTTCTAAGGTGTCCTTTCTCGCACATGAGGAAAGGCTGCCCAGGGGAAAGAGGACAGTCCATGTCCTGTGGGACCCAAATATCTACAGCCCTCTAAGAGAAGTAAGTAACTTGCTTAGTACACAGCCCAGTTCAAGCATAAAATTTCTCTGGATGTACAGATTTCTGTAATGAAATGAATCTGCAATTTTGAAGGAAAAAATGAAGGCTATTATGTTTGAAATTTTCATTGAAAAATCATCCAGGAGCTGGACTTGGTGGTACATACCTGTAATTCCAGAACGTGTGTGTGTGTGTGTGTGTGTGTGTGTGTGCGCGTGTGTGTGTGTGTGTGCGCGTGTTGGGAGAGATCTGAGACAGGAGGATCTCAAGTTTAAGCCCAACCTGGACAACTTAGCGATTTATGAGACCCTGTCTCAAAGAAAAACGATTCACGACGTAGCTCAAAACCTGCACTCTGAAGTCTCTCTCACCTCACACACTTCTGGTGAAGGATAGCCAACCTTCATAACTTACGCAAGAGCTTTCTTTCCCTGTTGCTTCACAACATTTTTGAGTTCTCAATTTTCCTATGGATATGAATTCATTTCCATACCATCAAGTCTGCTCCAATAATTATTTTTCAATATACAGTCTCATGTATTCTGACAAATATATGGTTGTGTAGCCTGCCCTACAATCAAGATACACCATGCTTTGGTTAATTCAGAAAACATCTCTTCCTCACCAATGCTTGTTGGGAATTCCTAGTGACACAGAAATTGGGATTTTTTTTTAAGTAAACATAATAATTTAAGCAAAATTATGTTTTTAATGCCTGAAGCCATTGTTTCATTAACTCAAGCATTTATTCACCCCCCTTACTAGTGCTTTAGTATTTCAATAGTTATTACCTACAAGCCTGCAGTATATTTGTTTGGTAAATATTTCATAATATATATATTTGCTGCCTTTTGGAATGATACAGTGCTTTTAGAAATCACATTTTCTCTTTGCCACTTTTATAAAGATGACTTTTTTATTGTTTAAGTTAATTTTTATCTGGTATATTTGCTATGAAATCCGTTATTTGTTCTGATTTTAAATCCTACTAGATCTCTAAATAATTATATCAACTGAACACAAAGAAAGGTATAGCTCTTCTGAAAACTTTACACTTGTTTTTTTTCTTTTTTATGTTATGTCAGGGTTATTCTAAACAGAGGTAAACCTATATTTCTATTTAATTCATCATTTTTAAAGAGACTTATTTTAAGGTTTTTATTCATTTTAAAATAAAATTTGAATTTCTTGAAAAAATTTTTCTCCACCTATTGGGATAATTTTTACTCTATTAATGTAAATTTTGGTGGTGTTTCTGATGTTGGACAATTCTTGAATTACCAAGATAAATACTAATTGAGCAAGATCTATATTTAAGCATTATGCTTATTTTGTCTAATATGTATTTAAGCATTTTGCATTTATGATCACAAGTGAAACAAATTCTATACTTTGTTTCCATTTTCCTTATTCATTTTTGTAATCAAACTTATATTAGTGTAATAAATTGATGGCTTTTAAATAGTGAGGAAAGGATCTAAAGAATGTTAAAAGGGTTTTGATAGCTTTTTAAATTCCATTTACAATTATTAGTTTATTCAGAGGTATTTCTTCTGAAGCCAGTAACAGTATTTTACACTTCCTAAAGTCTCATGTTTTTCCTGAGCCAGCAAATTTATGTACATTTCTTTTTAAAGATTAATTTTATTGGTACACTTTAGATACATGTAATGATTGCATTAATCATAGGGAATTTATATTTGTACATAATGAATCTTCAATCTTTTTCCCCCCAATTCCCTCCCTTTGTAAATTTCTTTTATTTATTTTTTCTCTAATTTTATTTCTGTGATATATTTATTTCCCAATCTCTTGATTTGAAGTTTTACTTATGTTTCCTTTTTTTCTTTTTACATTTTTCTCAGTGTATTATACTTGGCCCTGTTAAACTCAACATTGGGGTTTGTTAAACTTCTTTCTTGTTCTGTTTTGGCATTAATTGTTGGTCTGGGCTTGTTAAATTTCTGAATTGCTTTTTTGGGTATTGTTTGCCAGTTAACTGAGTTATGTCTACATACATATGCTACATCTAGTCAGCACATCTATCTGTTCACCTGATAATTGTATCTTTTGTAATCTCAGCTCAATCATGTGTTCTTATTAATGTATTTGAAAGCATAAAATTATTTTTAGGATCCATTAAGCATTTATTTAAAATTCTGACACACAGTGTTGACATTGTCATTTATGCATAATCAAGTCTCAATTTCCTATTATTTTATAATGTTATGTCTTTCCCAGTTGTCTGAAATTCATTTTAATAGTCACTTTGTTAGCATCACTCCATTTTTATTGCACTTAATAACACATGTATAAAGTTGACCCTTGGAAAATGTGTGTGTGTGTGTGTGTGCATGTGTATGTGTGTGTAAAATTACTTGGTAATTTTGCCTATTGCTGCACTATAATTTTGAATTGACACTGTTAACAACTGATGAGCTCAAGCAATTCATCTTGATGCATATTCTCTTTTTGACCTAAAATATATCATTTTGTTACTTATTTTTCTTACATGTAATTCATTATATCCATCATTTCCTGTTTGATACTCCTAATCTTCCTTTATTTAAATCTTTCCTCTAAGATCAATGAAGGTAGATGACTATATCATATTTCATTCTAAATAAATTGGAGTGTATCTTCCTTGCTTGGTTTCTTTAATTCAATGGTATTTACTGTAATTATCAAATTTTATTCCAAGATAGGATATATGCTATATGTGCTATATATTATCATTATATATATTCCATTCAATCTCTCCCTCCTTTCGGTTTTCTTATTTTATATAATGTACAAAAAGTGAATTTGTACTTCTGTTTAAGGCATGCACTCATCATTGGTACACATTAGGACCTCTTTGTTAGCTCATTCATGCTTTCATTTACTCATTTATTTGTTCTCTCTGCTTTATTCCTATAGTACTTTCCCATTTCTTTCTCCATCATATAAACCCATTTCAGTGTGCTCAGCCATCATTGTGGTATGACTGTGTTTTTTGCAATCACCTACCGTTCTGGACATGCACTGCTTTCCTGGAGACAAACACTATTGCAATCACACATCCCTTTGGTGGCTCCTTTTCCCTTCCACTGAATACATGTGGCTCAGATCCACTGTTCACTTCCCACCATGTTCTGAAGATCCCAGGCTCACAATGTGACTCTCATCTGCCCAACTGTACTGATGTCTCCGATGTCTCCTGAGATGTCCAAACACAAAGTCATCGAGGTTGCACTGATGAAAGCATGGACATTGCTTCCCACACAAACTAGAAACCACCATCCCATCCCTGCTACCACATGAGGGCACAGAAAAAAATCACCACCAATGAACGTGGAAGCTAATCCTCACTGTAGATGAAATCTGCCAGCATTTGAATATTGACACTTTAGTTCTCCAGATCTGGGAGCAATAAACAATTCTTCTTTGTATGCCTCACAGACTTTAGCATGGCTATAGCAGCCCAGAAGAGTCAGACTCAAGTAACTACTGGCTGTGGTATATAAGAGATGCAATTTCCCTTCTGCCAGGGCAAAGCACATTGTCTGTCTATCTATCTATCTATCTATCTATCTATCGTCTACTTACTTATTTAATAGTGTTGAAGATTGGTCCCAGAGTGTTTTTCCTGAGCTGTACTCCAGTACCATCTTGGTTACTTTTCTTTCATTGCTGGGACAAAATATCCAAAACCCAAAATAAAGGAAGGAAAAGTTTATTTAGCTTTCAGTTTTTGAAGTTTTCAGTCCATAATCTGGCTACAAAGTAGGGTGGCATGGTACTGGGACAACACTTTAAGGCAGCATCCAGAGCAAAAGAGGGGAAAATAAGCCTCTTCTCCTCCCTTATATTGTAAGCAGCTGTTATGGCTTGTGTTTGGATGCCCCCCACCAGTCTCATGCAGTCATGGACATGGCTGCCTCTGGCGTTCATGATTGGTTTGTTGTCTGGTGCTGGGATTGGTGATATGAGTGTTGCACCCACCCAGGGGTGGAGCCTGCATACAGTGTAAGGGTGGGAAGAAGGTGTGGTTTTGCTCTTTTGCACAGTTCACTCTTGCTGTTTTGTGGTAGCCATGAATGGCTGCCCTGCCATGCCACGGCCTTGAAGCCAGCTGAGTATGGACTGAAACTTCCAAAATTATAAGAAATAAACCTTCCCTTCCCTAATTTTGGGCATCAGGTATTTTGTCTCAACAACAAGAAAAAGGTAACCAAGATATCAGGCTACCTCCCACCACACACACACACACACACACACACACACACAGAGTGTGGTGTAGCAGTCACAACCTCTGCATCCTCCTCTTGCACAGGATAAAGATATTTACAAAGTGAGGATCTTGGCTCCCTGCTGAGCCTCTTAGTTAAAGTTCTAAGCATCTCAAGTTGACACAGTGTGTCAATCATAACAAGCACTTTGTGTTTTTATTTTTATTTTGAGACAGAATCTCACTTTATGAGTCAAATTATTAATATACTTAGTTTATGGAAACAACAGAAAGCCTCAAAAGAGATTTGAATATCATTGTCCTATTTCTCCTGACCTCTCCTGACTTGGAGAGATTTATGCGTCAAACTGTACCATAGATATCAATATGACAATTCCATAGATATCAATATACTGACGATTCTCACAGTCTCTGAACTTACTACTGTTTTCTGAACAATGTTCATTTTAATTGCTCAAGCTGTTTTGAGACTAAAGAGCTAGAGAAATTAAAAAATTATAGCATATTGTGTGAGTCTAGTTTATACAATTAGTATTTTTCTAAATGGGTAGGCATGACCAATGTCGATTTGTTTTCAGAGTAGGATTTTGTGGTTAAGCAGTGTTAGTTTCTGGGACATGACCAATGTATTGTGAGTACCAGATTTTCTGATATATATTCTTCTATACAAAGACTACAGTGGAGTAGGCATTAGGTAAGGACTTTCAGGATCCAGTCCATGATATATCAGAAATATGCACAAGTGGCTACTGTGAGCTGTTGATTTCCTCATAGTCCTGGAAAGCTATCAATCATATTTTCCTCACATTAGGAAAACACAGTGGCAACACACTTGACTCTGAATCACCACTAACTAATGTCCCAAGGCCAACTTAGCTGACTTATAATCAATAGGAAATCAAGAATAAAAGCTATAGAAGTCATACAAAGGCCACATTTCTATAAATTATATCAGAAAAAGTCAAAGTGTGTGTTAGTTCAATTTCTGGTAATGTACAGCAAAAGCTGTGGTAAATAGCAAAACCTGATTTAATCTCTCTGTGATTTATATGGTTAATGGTGGTTTTACTTTCCTAGGGTAACCTATGGGTAGTTTTAACAACTTCTTTCATTGGTAATAAAAAATAATTAAACTGATAAATAAAAAATCTAACAAAATATTAAAAATACATTTTGATAGTTAAATGAGGCTTTCAAAGAAGTTTTTTAAAAAGCCTAGCTTCGCAGTCATGAAGTAAATATCCCATCTGAATGCTCTGTACATATACTATATTTTAAATTGTATTTTTATTTCCCTTTATTTTTCAGCATCAGTTTTCAAAAAGAGGTGTATCCTTTCCGTGTTGTAAACAATCTCACAACACTCCAGTGTGGTAATGTGTAATTATGTGAGAAGCTGAAAATTGCATACATTTTTCAAGCATGAGATTGTAGACTTTTACTTTTACTACAGAATATGTGCGCATTAGGTGAAGAGAGAGTTTTCCTTTTCCTCCGGCCATTAATTGTCTGTTTTAATGCTGTCAGCCAGTTTGCCATTTTCCCCTGCTGTTGTAAACATCAAGGTCATTTTGAGGTTCTGCCAAAATGAAGATCATTATCTCTGCAGCAGTGTTAAGACAGAGTAGCTGAGCCCTGGGGCTGTCAGGAGTTCTGAGAAATGAGCCACTCAGAAAAGATGCTTCTTTCTAAATAAAGGCAGCTGCTGCTCAGGAGCCATTTTTACGTTGCCAGGTGAGTTGACAGTCACTCCTGCAGAAAGGTTTCCTCTTTCATGCCAGTATGAGCTCACGCTGCTTCCCCCTAAGCCACAGGAGAAGAGCAATGATGGATGGGGCGATCAGTCACTTAGGTCCTCCAAGATACAGCTTCTAAGAAATGAACTTCCACAGAGCATGATGACCTGATCCACAGACATGCTGATAACAATTAAAACAGAACCCAACAGCATCATAGCTCTGGGAACGGTTCTCTGGGAAAATAACAAGGACAACAGTATGGATTCATGAAAGTCTACAAAAGTGAATAGAGCACAAATTGTGTCAAATTTAAAGGCACCTTCCAGAAGAGGAAAGGTTGTGATGAGAAACATTTGTGAGTCAGTTAATGTATCTGATGAAGTCAGAGCCTTCACTACAGGCCAGCGAATTTGTGCAAAGTATAGAAGAAGAAAACAGCAGGGTAGAACTCTCCTGGCATTTGAACAAGGAATCCTTCCAAGGAAGCATAATGTTATTGGATTAGTTTGAAGAGAAACTTGGGTCACAGAATAATAATAAAACTACACACCAACTACCTGGCATTATCAGAGAGTAACAGCTGGGTAGGATCAGATAAAGAGTAGAAGAGACTCCAACAAAAATCACAGCTTTCATCACATAAATGTGGCAGACACACAGCCACCATCTCTTCGAGGAGCTGCACATGGGAAAAGAGAGGTCACTGAACTAATCCAGTCACACACACACACACACACACACACACACATGGATAAAGAAAAAGAAGAAAAATAAACATGCAATTAATGATAACAAGTAGGCTTACGTGTGTGGTGTGGGAGTGACCAATACTTCACTTTCTAAAATGACAACAAAACCATGAAACCCATGTGGGAAAAGTCAGAAAAATACAGTGCATACACTCATGAAAAAGCAGGCAACTAGACACTGTCTGACAGCAGTTGTCTATTAGATTTAACACGAAAGTATTTCAAAGGAACCATTCTAGGTTTTAATCTGTTTTGTTTGACTTTATTACACGTGATGGTATGAACAGCTGTTTTGAAGAAAACAAAACATTATGGCAGCCATTGCTGATTTAATATCATCTTGCTTAGAAGTCCTATAATGCTTCTACTCTGCTATTACCATCGGTTCTATAATGTTGTGTCTTATTTGGATTTTAATATATGTGATAGTATAAACAAATTTTTGTATTGAAAATGAGATATTATAGTAGCCATTAATCATTCTCTGTTGTTCGGTTCAGAATGTGCTGTAATTGTTTCATTCTTTTGAATGGTTTTATACTATTTTGGTATGTTTGATATTATTGCATTTGAAACCATGCTCAACTATAGCAGAGAAAGAAATATTGTGATAGCTACTGTTAATGTCCGGTTATCTTATTGTAAAGTGCTGTGTTGCTTATGTTGTTCTGTTCTGATATGCTTTGTTCTGCCCTCTTTTGTTTTATTCTGTTTAAAATAAAAAAGAAACCATTCTAAATGTTGAGAATACAAAAGTGAAATACAACCAGTGAAATAAAGTAAGATGACAATGTCACATCTGTTAAGAATTCCAACAAGGAGAAATTATATCTAGAAATAATAAACTAGAAGCTTTGGGGTTGAGAAGCATATAGTTGAATTTAAAAAAAAAAAATTCTACAGAGTACCTCAAAAGAATTTGAACTGCAAGCAGAATTAGCAAAATGGAAGACAATGCCATGCAAAAATCAAAGAGAAAAGAAAATGCAAGGAAAGAAAAAGAGCTACAGAAATAAGTGGGTCAGTTTGAGCTCACCAGAAGTGTACAGGAAGGGTAGAGAAATAGAAGAAAGATGTTTGAAGCAAAAGCAACTGAAAACATTTCAAATTCATTGAAAAACATAATTGTATTGAATAAGCAGGTAATGCAATGAACTGAAAGTAGAATCAATGCAAGAAAACTCACAAATTGACCCATCACAATAAAAGTGTAACAAACCTGAGGCAGGAAGAAAATCCTGAAGACATCAAGGAGGAAAAAAAATTAAAAGACACATCCTTTACAAGGGAATCCTCACACAGGTCAACAGCTGACTTAACAGCAGAAACACTACAGCCTATAGACAGTTAGATAGAGGCACAGGCAGAGTCACAGTAAGCAAAGGAAACAGAGTAACAAAACAATAACAAAGCAAAATTGAAAGAAGAATGCAGGAAAGCAAACTTTCTAAATGAAGATAACATAAAGACATTCCAAATCACCCAAGAACAAAGGGATTTGTTGCTAGTATCCACCTCAAAAGAAATACTGTGCAGACAAGTGATATCACACAGGAATTTGAGTACCAGTGAAGTACCAGTGAAGGTAGCAATGAGATTCTGACAGCATAAATTCATATTTTAAATTGCCACTTTTCACATATTTAGAAAACACTTGTATAAAATAATACACGTAACATATTGACAGACCTGTAACATATAAAGATACAGCATGGTGTGTATAGACCAATCTAAAGGTTTAACACCAATCCTTCAGAAACATTTTTTTTTTAAATGAAGAAGGAAGTATTTCTCAGTTTATTTTAGGAGACCACAATTATCATGATACCAAAGTCACACAGAGATATCACAAGAAAGGAAAGCTAAAGACTAATATTTACTTTGAAAACGAATACAGAAATCTTGGACCATATATCACCAACTTCAACTCAAAGATCAGAGAGAGAAGAACACATAATATACATTACACACATGCCTAGAAACTAGCCCCAGAAAGAAAGGAAGACAGAGGGGGGGGAGAAGACACGGAGAGGAAGAAAGGAGAGTGGATTTACCTTTTCTCTGGTCCTTTAGTCCATTAGCCGGTACCCGATCACCAGCTGATATGCCAGGTTTCTGTGTGGTTTTGCATACAAAGAAATGAGTCTTCTATGTGCACACACACTGCCCATGAACTTGGTGGGAACAGTTCTGCTGAGTGCATAGCAGCTGAGTCACCCAAGTGTCTCTTCTTCTATCTGCACATAGTTCTTTATAATCCAGTTGGTAACTTGGTGGACTTCTTTAGACAAATGAAGTTTTAACTCATGAAAAGCCCTTGGGAATTTCAACAGCTGGGAGAAATGCCAGTGCAGACAAATGACAGATGTTTTAAAGCAGGTGTCATGTTTGCTTTATCATGCTGCCAATTTGCTCATCTGGATTTTCTACCAAATGCGTCGCACTGGAGGAGATGTGTTTATCGGTAACACCTTGATCCACTGTCAGATGTCCTGATTGCACTGAATTCCAAATCTGTCTTCATGTTTTGGGGATTCATTGAAAACCCATTTCCTTCTGCAGCATTTACCAAAGCTTCAAGTAAGTGTTCATGAAATGTGTTACTTTTTCCATTCACTAATACAGAAATGAATGTGTAAGTTCTAGTATTTCCAGATTCAACAAGGGCATGAATAATGTGTATCTGATTAAAGAAGGGAAAAAAACAGTAAATATAGTTTTGAAATTGTCCATAAACCAAACTGAAGCAGGCACTAATTTTGATTTTTGTTGGTTTTTGCCATTAGCTTCGGTGGTAAAAATAAGAACTCTATCTTCTTTTATAGTCAGATCTTTGTCCAATAAAGGTTTATTGTTTAATGTGTTTTATAACAGCACAAGAACCTCTATAAAAATGCACAGGTCCAGTGTTCTCTGAGCTTATTGGATCCTTTTATTTTCATACAAAGAGTTAATTTGAAGACAAGCATGTGAAAAGGGAACAGAAGGAGAGCTTAATGAACTAACTCAGCAATTATTCTGCATACAACTTGGCAGGGGGGCATAGTGGGTGCCCTTGAGGTCCCAATGCCTTCATACACAGTTTCCAATGATCACAAAACAGAAATGTCTTATTGCCCTGGAAAATAAAAGTCTAAACAAAGGTTAAGATGTCAGTTCCATTCAATAAAAACCTCTTATTCAAGATGAAGGATTTGCATATTTCATTTTCAACACCCTGTAGGCTAAGGTTATAAAAATGTGAATGATGGATTGCAGGATGTTATAGGAAGCCAAACACTTGCTGGGGTTCCCTGAAGAGCTACGTGGTTATAATGGATTCCAGAAAGTTCTAGAAGAGGTGCCAATAATCACATCCTAAGGAAGCCAGGACTCCTAGGTGCTTCCTCTATCCTAGATGGGAATGAGCCAAATACATACTTTTTCTCTCAGTTTCATCTCATCAACTATTACTTTTTTCCTTTTGATATCCACTCTATTCCTTTAAAAATAAGTTTTTGAGATAGAATTCACATATCACACAGTACATGTGTGTAAAATTAAAAATTAATGGACATTAGTGTATTCACAGATGTGCACCACTGCCAGAATCATTAATTATAGAACATTTTAATCTCTTTTTCCAAACTTAGTTCCAAGTCACCACTGATCACTGATTCACTTTCTCTCTCCTTTGACATCTCTATCGTGAGCATTTCCTATAAACAGAATCTTATTGTGTATGGTCTTGTATGATCAAAGTATCTCATTGAGCAGTTTCTCAAGGGTTATCAATGTAGTCAATGAATCGTTAATCCATGTGTTATTTTTTTAAGTCAAATAATATTCTATCATTGGATACATCACATTTTTTTTTCTCCTTCATTTTTTGATGGACATCTGAACTATTTCTGCTTTCTGGATATCGTAAATAACACAATAGTAAATATCCACTTTCTGGTTTTGTGTGGACCTATGTCTTCATCTCCCTCAAGATCTACCAAGCAGCAAAATCTCTGGATTGCACATAGCTCTCTGTGTATCCATTTTATGAACTGACAGAATATTTCCCAAGTAGATTGCTCCATGTCACGTTTCCTCTAGTCATGCATAAGTGTGCTAATTTCTCTGCATCTTTGCCAAAATTTATCAGCTTTTTATTGCAGCCATCCTGGTGAGTGTGAAGAGGAATCTCAATGTGGTTTTGATTTGCATCTTTCTAGTGTCTAATGATATAAGACACTCCTTTGTTGATGAGCCTTTTCTGTATCTTTTCCAAGAAATCCCTGCTTCTTCAGTAGACACCTTGCTGAGGTCAGTGTCTGTAATTTTGGCTCTGGGAGCATTCCATCAGTTCAATCATTCCCCTGTTCTCTCTTTCTACTTTCTTGAGCATAAACTCAGCCTTGCCCTTCCCCACATTTTCCTTTGGGAAAAGGCAGGAGTTAATTGTGCTGTAGTCTGTTTCTCCCTGAGCTATGTACCTGGCCTGAGAGAAGGACAATGGCAGGTTTCTCTTTGAGGGATGCTACAACCTATCAGGTGGGCAATAAGTGATGCTGGGGACCAGACACATAGGTTTTCTCTGCTTGTCTCCTTAGGGCCGGGCCACCACCTCCCGTGCTTGTACACGCAGGACACAGCCAAGGTGGAAACACACTTGTACCTTGGAGTGCCATTATGCCCATTCCCCCAGACCTCAGCTCCAGGAACCAGAAGTTGCAGCAGGATGAGACTAACTGATGTTCTGATCTGAAAAGGGAGACAGAACCCTCAGGCAGAAGCTGGCGACAGGGAGCCCTGTGTTTGCTGAGCAAAAGTTGTCTTGTCTCAAATGCTGTCAACCCTGACTTTCCTATTAAGCTTCTGTAAGGGTTCTCAAATAAGTATTTACTCTTCATTTGCTCTTTGTATTTAGCAGCATTTCCAGAGAAATTAAACATTCTTTTTTATGGAGTCTTTACCAGTTGCCCAGGAATTAGAACTCTTCACAGGATCACACTAGTATAACTTTATTTTTCTGTACAGGAGGCTTAACAAAAAGAAGAAATTCCTAATTTTACAAGTATCTCATGAAACTTGCAGGAACCGACAGCATCCTCGGATGTGTACTGCATCACAGAACTTCTGGACCAGGGCTCTGCTTGCTGTGATTTCTCCCAGGAGCATTCTCACCAGGGCAGCAACCAGCCCTGATCAGACCTTTTGAACTTACTGACCATCTCCACCCAGGTCTGGTGCCTAACATCATCTCTCCTCAGCTCAGTTCGTGCCTTGAGAGTCACGTTTTTCTCCTGCAGGTTTCCCTGGGGTCTCTTAATGTTCTCCACTCACAAGGCCCTAAGTGGTCTACCCTGCAGATGTAAGCACAGCTCTGTGAGGGACACACCTTCTTCTAGGTCTTGGCTGTGACAGCAGGCTTGTTTGCTACCTTCTGTGTTTAATTTGCTTTGTAATATCTATGTAATCTGAGCACATCAGGTCAGCCAATGAAAGGTCTTCAAAAATGAAATTCTTCAGGACAGGTCTTTCTGAATGGGACATACAGGGAGTGGGCTCATCTTTACACACTCACTCCAGGACACACAGGCCTGAAAGTTGGCCTTGACCTTCATTCAGTGCACTGAATGCTGTAGGCTAAAGGGAGGGAGGGTCTTTTCTTGGTGACAGCTGGTATCACTATCAAGCACACTTGCAGACACCACGCACCCACTCATTCTCAAGAGGCTGTGTGAGGGCTGTACGTAGCCGCTGTCCTCAGCTGTGGGTTTGTCACAGGTGATTGCAGGTGAGTGATGGGACATAGTCCAGTCACCACCATCTACGTTGAGAAGTGTGATTTTTTTATCTTAATGAAATTCTTTATAATATACCCCCCAAAAAATCAACCATGCCTCTGTAAATGTAAAGTCAAACCACTTTACATTTACAGATGCATTTTCCATGTCTGTCTAACGTCAAAAATAGTCAATATCCATAGACCAACACACACAGCAAAAAGGTGAATTGACAACTGTCTGCTATTGCTTATATTGTACAACTGCCTAACATCAAAGAATCCTGGCTGTGTGTAAAATAAGTTCATTTACACTTTATTTTTGCTTTCTGTAGTTCTCTCTCTGTTTCTACTACACAGAGGCTCAAAACCACTAAGGGCAAACACCCAGTAATTAGATCTAGAATGCAATCATCAAAACTGGGATCCCAGACATGCCTGGCATAGGCACTGAACTCTAAGAATAATCCCAATTAACGCAGAGCTCTCACTTCATTCCCAAAGCCCAGTTTGAACACGGACAGTGTCTTTCTGTGCACTGGCTTTTAAAAGAAACTCTTTATGAACAACTCTCTGCTTTTTACAGGTGTAATTTGTTTTCCATTATGAATCTTCTACTGTGCTCCTCTTTTTTTAACTGAGGTCAAGGATGTTTACTAGGTAAATCATACATGGCTAGAAATTGGTGTTGCATGATCTGTACATACAACAGGATGCTCATGCAGTTTTCTGGGCTTTTGATTTGCCATCTGGCTATGTTTCCATGGGACCTACAGGTCCACTGAGAGTTGGTCCATCAGTGAGCAAGGTGACCAGATCTACAAGGCTGCTGAATGTCCTCGTGCCTCACTCATTTCTTGATGTGACTTCCATCCCAGAGTTGGCTTCTGCCTTGGACACTGCAAGTGACCCCTTATATCAACCTGTCATCCATTTGTGTCCTTCCACACTGCTTACTCTTGCACTGATGCACCTGTAAAGTAAGAAGTAGGCCTAGTATGGAGGAGGTGACTAAGAAGCAGGCTGGCTATTGACCAACACTGCTGACATGGCAACTGCACAGTCCCAGCTGAAATCAGAAGCTTGGTTTCTAGAGGGATCTTCTGCCTGAATTGCTGCTTCAGGAACCACTTGTGGCTCATATCTGGAGTGAATAGATACCTGTAGGGTCTGGGGAGACAGAAGTCCCTGGCACCACAGACGGAAGGCATCCTGGTATGCACGAGACACAATATGGCAAGAAGGGAGAAGTGGGCGGTGGTGAGCCCAGGGAGGCCAGGCCTGTTTCATTCAACCTGCATATGAGCTGGAGTTCACAGAGAAGGTATGCAGCCCACAAGGCTCAGGTTTGCCATATAGTAGTGGGTTTCACCAGTGCAAAGAGCCTGGGAATGTCACCAAGTCAGCAAGTACTGACACTCTCCCTAATCTGTTTGCATTAGTTTGTGTCATTTGTGCCTCTCTCCTAGATATCTAGATTATCATTGGTTCCAAACAAGGACTATCATACACTGAGTATTTCATACATAACATTTTCTCATTTATAATCAATACAAACTGTGAGTGCAAAGTATGCACAACTAGTTGTCACATCACTTTAGGAAGTTATCTGTCACCTAAAGAGTAGCATTTTATGTAAGAGGAAAGTGCCCTTTCTTAAAAATTCCTTTATTTTTTATTTTCTTTCTTTATCCAATGAACAGCGGTAGGGTGACACACAGGTAGTTAAAATTTAAAAATGTATCTAAAATAGAATATTTAAAATCTGCCATTAATTTCTGCATTAGGAAAATTGAGATTGGAAAATGTCAGTTTGACTAATGTGAATTTTAAAATATGTAGACTAGAGATGAACACGATTGAAAGAAACCTCCTTGGCGTTTACAAAACCTTTTCTACGCAATGAAGCAATGTACATAAAAGCACTGAGCACCCAGTCTAATTCATCTAATGTTCAATATGACTTGATTTGCATTCTTTAATTTTTAACTTCAACTTGCTCATCAAAAACATGCCTAGTGGAAATCTTAACTGAAAAAAGTTAAAGATTAAGTCAGCAGGGAAAATCGTTTGCCAAATCCAAAAGTTTGCTTTGCTTTCATTTATTTATTCATTTTTAAGCAGCTGTTCTGGAGCCTCGAATAACATACAAATTCAGGTTATGATGTGAATTACACACTGGCACCTTTTTTCTTTTTGCATGAAGGCAAAATGTGCCATGCATTTATAATGTTGCAATTTTTTTGCTCTGTGTTCAAAGGAAAGAATTTCATAATATAATGAATTGTCTTTAGTATGAACCATCATTTTAGGGAATTTACAGGGATGAATCTTGGGCCAGATGAACTCCAGCTTGCTGTGACACCTCATATGTTTTCTGAGGTCTTCAGAAAGAAAGGTAGAGCAGTTAAAAGCAACCTCTGGAGATACTCCTCAGAGACATGCAAATGGTTGCATCTAACGGCCTCCCTCTCTCAAGTGCAACCTTGAGTGTACTTATGAAAAAGAATGTATAAGAGAATATGATAGAAATGTAGAGAATACTTGACCCTTTCATTTATCATTTTCTAGTCCCAAATGTCTTCAGATTTGTGTGTCAACAACAGAAACACCAGCAACAAAACTCACATTAATCACGAGCCCCACACTGCACCTCTGTTATCTGCCTAATTCTCCCACAAATGGTGTCTATAACCTTTACTAAAATCAACAAGGAACATTTTTTGTGGAGTATTTTCTTTTCTACTAGATTGCTTTTAAAGCTGGTGTTAGGGGAGAGTAGTGACTTAGAAGGTAAGCTGGACTCAGGGCTAATTAGCTCACCTAGCCAGTCACCCTTATGCAAGAGAACACCAAGCCAGGTCAAGATGCAGACTGATGATTGATATTCACAGTTTTCACATGGCTAAGCAGATAAATTCAGTTCTTTTAGGAGTCCTCAAAATTCTGGCTGAGTGAGTATAGCTTTAGGCTTACCTCTTTTATGCCTATGGATATTTAAGGGTCATGCAAGAGGTCTTTACATTGTAGGAGAGATCTACTGAGGGCCATGAAAATGGGACAGAAAGTAGATTCGGTGTTCCTGTTGCCAGTAGATGAAGCTCAGCTTCCTGTCCTGCAGTCTAACAAATTAAATTCAATTTACAGCCACTCATTACCCATGAGATCCTCATAGCCATTGGCAATAAGGAAAGATGTAGCTCAAATTCCTGAAAAATTCACAAAATTCTACAGAGATCTGTGTGGGAAATCACAAAAATCATTACTTTAAGGGTCTGTGTTCTCCAACATTTATCATGAGGAGTCAATACATGCACATAATCCATCTGTGTTTTTATTTTAGTCCCCTACCCTTTCCTTCCCTCTTTGTGCTGCTTCTTATAGAGGCAATGACCCTATTTTAAGGTTTCCATCCACCCAACCCAAACCAAAAGCCCAGCTTCCTAATACTGTCACCATGGGGACTGAGATTTCAATATGTGAATTGTGGAAACACACATTCAGCCAGTATCATACACCCTTCCCTACATAGACAAGTGAACTGGCCCTGGGATTGGACGAATATGAATTGGCTGCCTCAACTTTTCCATGTTTACACCTTCAAATGGTGGGTTCATTAAGTGTTTGACACAGAACACTTAGTGAAGTTTTCAGAACTAAGCAAAACCTTACTTGCATATATTAGTCACTTTCCTATCACTGGAACC
The DNA here is from genome assembly GCA_004027295.1 of Dolichotis patagonum. NCBI lineage: Eukaryota > Metazoa > Chordata > Mammalia > Rodentia > Caviidae > Dolichotis > Dolichotis patagonum. The sequence continues at coordinate 92,055 of PVJX010002267.1, forward strand.
AAATACCCAATAGCCACCATTTAAAGGAGTAAAGATTTACTTTGATTCATGGTTTCAGAAGTTCGGGCCATGGTAAACTGGCTGTGAGACAGGAACATCATGGCAGAAGAAAGCTGCTCATGGGATAGGAAGGTTTCTCTCAGGGCACACTCCAATGGCCACCTCCAACCAATGCCCTTTTCCAAATGCGCATTTAGCCATGAATGGACTCCACTGTTGAAGATAGCATCCCATGATCTAATCATCTTCCAAAAGTCCCCTCTCTGAGCCCAGTAGACTTTGACAGGGCATTTTAGATCTAAATCTTAACTATGTGTGCCTGGGTATGTATCTGCATGTGTGTGTGTGTGTGTGTGTGTGTGTGCATTTGTGTGTTTCTCTGAGTAACACACTGATGTCTCCCTGTTTGATGTCAGTGTCGCCATGAGGGGCAATGATGCACAGGTGTAAAATGCCCACAGATTCTGACAGCTGAGAGAAGTAATTATAAACGTGGTACCTGGACACAGTGTGGAGAAAATACTGGAGCTTATCCTGCTCAAGCTTGTAGCTTATATGCACAAATTCCAGCCTCTTCAATTGAACTTGGGCATTACTTCCTTATGGAGGCCATAGGGATCACAGTTCTCCAGTCATTGTCATTTCAGGCAGAGGCAGGTCTGCATAGCTTTTTTATTAGGAAGATTAGTAAGATAATAGTACTGTGTGTCTAGACATTAGCTCAGAGCTTATACGGAATAGGTAACATTTCCTTGTCACCAATTGATAGAAAGACAAAGTTCATTTTCCTCTCTTTGGACCTCCTGCTTTTTTTGTATAACAGCTGTGGTCTCCTCTTTCTCTATTTTTCTTTCCCTTCCTCTTGAGGTCTATAGTAGACACGGTAGATGGCTTAGCAGAATAAAGGATAAATCACCCAAAGATGGTGATACTTGCCCAAGTCCTTTATTTTACAGCTGTCCACATGCAGCTGAGAGCAGTTATCTTAGCTGCAGAGTTCCTCTCTCTTGGGGACTCTGTGTCACCCTATGTGAAGTTTTTATAGGGTTTTTATGGGCTTGGGGATCCATCTGTTCTTGGCATATTCCCAGATTCCCTCATTGTATCTCCAATCAGGCAGGAGATGGGATTTTTAAAGCTACCATTTCCCTAATCTCCATTGAAAGATCCAGGCTTGTATTCAGACAAGGTCATTTGGCCATGTAATTAACTCGCTACCAAGCAAAAGACAACTGGGTATTAAATTAACAAATAATGTTCAGTTTTCCCCAGATAAAACTGTGTAGTCTCGAGGCAGTAGTCTGGCTGGGAGTTTGACTTTGTCCTGAGGTGGTGGCCCAGTCACTGCTGGACTGTAGTGAAATAACTGACTCTAAATGATACTCCATGTGTTCTGTGGGGTTGTTCATTTGCCAGTTAGTGAAACACAGGTTGAAAAAGCTCTAAATCATTCCCCCCAGTAGAGTTCTAGCACTTTTTCAAGTTCTTCATTGATAAGCATGCACTTCCCTTTGTACATTTTTTCCTTCGACTATTTTTACAGAGTGAACACCATACCATGCCATTTGTAGTAAGATTCCTTCTTGCTGAAATACAGTCTTTAGTCATTCATTCTTTTCTACACAAATACATTTTAATGACTATTTTAATTTTTAGACATTCATCAATTCCTCTGTGATTGTAAGAACATAATGATTCCCGCTACCTTTTACCCACCTCTCTCTAATGGAAGCATCTTGACGAAGTATCATATAGCATTGCAACCAAGACATTACCATAGGTAAACTCAAGATACACAATATTTTTTTGCCACTCTAGGACTCTTCCAGTTGCTCCTTTTGTGACCATATCACCTTCCTTCCTGCCGCCACTACCTCCTGGAAATCAACAGTCTGTTCTTCCTTTCTACAATTTTGTCATTTATGACTTAAGGACACATTTCAGTTGTTACCCAGAGTTCCTTGGGAGCGGTTTCATTGGCTAAGCCCAATTAGCGAGAAAGGCATGCAGATTCCTGCATGCACCCTTTTATTGCTTAATAGTATTCCATCAAATGGTTATACTACTGTTCACCTGGGTAAAGATATCTGGGTGATTTCTTATGTTAATCTATTATGAATAAAACTGTTATGAACATTTATGTACAGGCACTGGAGTGCAAATCCCCTTTCATTTGCTGGAATATGTATGTGTCAGAGTGAGCCAGAACTGGACATGTAAATGAGCAGGTCAGGAGAGAAAATCAAAATGAAATTGGAATAACAACCACATTTTGCATTCATCACAGAACAGGGACCATTATTCTATTGGAATGGTGACCCAAAGTGAGTGGCTACCATTTGTAGTTCCTCTGGGTATTTGTTTTTTCAACCTCTAAGTCACCATAGGAGACAGAGTTATAAAGGACATTTTATTGATGAGGAGGATCTACTCATAATGATTAAGTGGCTCAGATCACGCAGTCACGAGTACACAGCTAGTCATCATATCTGGCTGTATACAACTGCAGCCTTTGCTCTTAATGACTCCTGTGCTATGTGTCCCTGCCCCACTGGCTTATCAGCAGAGCTCCTAGATTAATTAGAACACACACGAAAGAGTATATCCACGTGGTCCTATTCTCTCTTGTCTGTGAAGAGATGCTGAGCTGCTGTGAGTCTGAATTTTAGAATCTGTCCCACACTAGTGTTTAACACCTACCATTCAATGACTTTAGTGGAAGAAGAAACTGTTTATCCAGCTTATAACTTTATGTATTACACATCTATTGCAGATTTTAGAAGTCCGGGATAAAAAACAGTGAGAAAGTCTTCAAGATATTGGCCAACCCACGGCCCTCTGGGTCCACAGATTCGGGAATCTCAAATCACTAGTCCCCATCTTTCTGGAGACAGGGAGGGGCTCTCACTTAAGGAACTGGTTTATGGTCTCTGCTCCTGAGTGACTCAAATGGACAAGATCATGGATTGATGGTAACAGAAGCATTTTGCTCTCTTTTGTCTAGATTTTGTCCTATTTCCAAAGAGGAAGAATATGCTGAGACAGAGGAGGGCCCGACACTGTGAAAAAGGGGAAAAAGGAGGCCAACTTTTGCTCTTCGTGGCTGTAGCCACCATCAGTTAAAACAGTGTTGGGTGTATAAGGATTGACACAGAGAAGCTAACACATGAGTTTTCACATTTACCCAGAAAGTACACATGTTCTTCCCAGCCTTTCTGCAAGGCTTCCTGCAAGGCGATGCCAGGCTACCCACAGTGTCCTGGTTCCTCCATGGTCCTGCACCCCACTGTGTTATGAGGGAGCTCTGTGGCAGGAGAGATGGTGTCGCTCTCATGGCCAGAGATGGAGACCAGGGTGTCCTTGGATTTCCACACACAAAGAACAGTGGATGCAAGGACATCTTTGTAAACCAGAGCACCAGGACTTCAAAGCAAGAAGACACAGCATCACGTCTTCTGGAATTGGGGCAAAGGTGAAGATCCCTGTAGAACTCTTTTCAGGCAAAGGGTATGTTGCACATTGCCAAGCTGATCTTCACTGTTTGCAGAGTATAGAATCCAATGCATTAACACAGGAAACCTCTGAAGGAGAAATAGCTACAACTGAAAATGATCATGACTAGCCCAAGTGATCTTGGCTAATGGATGCAGCATCTGAGAATGCCCCAGAATCTGGGAGAGATGAAATTACACTCCAGTTGCTAACTCAGCTGGAGTGAGACACACCCTTCCTCTGTGTTTCCATCATCTTCCTTTCTGTGACACACAGCTGGGACAGCAGTGCAGAAGCCAGGTCTACAATGAGCAGCACATCCACACTGTGTGGGTGGCTGTATTGAGCTGTTCCCACAGAAAGTGGAAAGGCCTCATCTGCTGTGAACCTTGTATGGCAGCAATTGTAACTTAGGTTAGGTCAATTCACTTTGAGGATCAAACATGTCACAGATGTTTTGCTTGGCACTGGAACAGCAAGAAAACAGGTAGTCTCTCTCAGAGAAGCAAAATTTTCAGAGGGAAAGGCAGTCTCAGAGCAGAAACATTCATGTGTGCAGCAAAGTGAGTAGCTAATAGGAGATAGAGGGTGGTCAAGATAGTCACACAAGAGAAACAGAAGGATTCAGGATGTCTCTTAGAGCAAGTAAATTGAGCTTAGCCAATCAGAGAGCCAGGGAAGAGAATCCCAGGAAGCAGACTGAGACCATTAGATGTGGAGATGGAAAAGAGAAACTAAGGGGCCAGCCTTAACTACAGGAGGGCTTTGAAGGCTTAAGTCCAGCCATAAAATCAAATTTCCTAGCAAAGTAGCACATCAGTGCTGGGCTTCCAGGTTCTCTTCTGCTGGAAATGGGATAAAAAGACATTGTGCTTTACTTTGGTTTGGCTTCCTTTTCCTTTTATCTACTGAACTGTTTGTGTCCTGTAGGGGAGGAAAATATCTTTCCTAAGCCCTCATGAATGCTTTACCAAAAAAGACCCTTGGAACAAAACTGAGATTACCAAGAGAAAAACAAACACAAGTGCGCCACAGAGAAACATACACAAGTGTGTATATTTCACATAGCTGTCGGAGATCCTAGAGATGAATAATTTTCAAACAAATATATGACTTTGAATTGCAGTTTACACAGTACCTTCAGCAAAGAACAGTAAATTTCTGGCGCAATGGCAAGACAAAGGAAAGGGGTTTTGAGGGTCTAGGAGTCATGTCTCATGGAAAAGCAAATACGTTAGCAGGTAAAGGGTCACACCTGTAAAGCTGGTTAGTGGAGGTTCCTTCGGTATTGTCCTCTGGGACAAGAAAAGTCTTAGGCTGTCTTTGTTGGGTGATCTTTCCTCTCGCTAGTCCAAGGGAGGTGGAATAGTGTTGGGCTTTGCAAGTGCTTTTAGGTAAATGGAAAAGGGCAGAGAGGTATCCAGCATCTGATTCTTCTTAATTGTCATCATCTGTGCAATTATTATACCAAAGAGGTGTACTTTAGGGTGGCTGTGTTCATCGTATCTCCCATCGCTGAGACCTGACACACAAGGAGGAGAGGTTTATTTGCCCCCCAGGTTTCCAATGGGTTTGATCCCCAGTTGGCTGGCTCCAAGGTAGAACTGTCATGGTAGATGGTCACAGTGGAGGAAAGCTCTCCACTTCTCCATGGAAGCCATGAAACAGAAGGCAAGAGTTTGAGACAAGAACGCACCCTTCCAGGTTCACACCCGAGTGACCTCCTCCAACCAGGCCCCACCTCCTATGTCACATTCAGCCCTAGATTCATCCATGGATGGATCCACTGATGTACACAGCGCCCCATATCACCTTCCATATGCATGAGCATTTTGGGGGGCATTTTAGATCTAAACCACAATAGTGGCCTATTTTGGTTTCCCATATATATAAATATTTATCTCGAAAATCCTTGCATGCTAATGGCACATTCTCAGGTACACACTCTGGGGTCCCTCACATCTTCAGAGGGAGCCTCACAGGCTTCAAGTCCAGAAGAGGCAGTAGGAGAAAGCCTGAGTCACAGCTCAGGACTCACAATACACTGCATGTCTGCATCCACAGGCAGCCAGGAAGCCTATTCCGGGGACATGGAAAGACCCAAAAGCGTCCTGAGATAGTGGTGTGTTACACTCTTTTTAGTTAGCAGGAAGACTTAGAAGCCTGCTCCATATGCCACCAAGCATTTTACCTGCATGCACATAGTGGATCCCAAAGTGTTTTAAAGAAATGTATTAAGAAATCATATTGATGGGAATGATTTTAGTATCAGTGTCCATGTAGAGAGGCAACACCACTGACAATTTAGACCCAGTCCTGAATGTCCTGCCTATCCTAGTCTGTCACCTAAGACAACCACATAGATGGCAAGCCAGGTTCATTGCCTGCTCAGTTATTGCCATTTTTGTTACCCCAGAGAGCAGCTGCACGCACAGGCCTCCAGCAAAGATCCACTTCCGCACTTCCATAGAAAGGACTAAAATTCTGGTTTCATTTCTTCTTATCAGTCAGATCACTTCAGAGCTATGACCTAATATTGTCCTCAAATCTCTAAATTTTAAAATAAAAGCCAGACTTGCATATGCAGTAAAAGTTGAAAACAGACACAAGGTCACAGTGCTCTGGAGATAGACAAGGAGTTCTAAAAACTTCCTTCTAAAAAAGGGCTCACGTTGGGTAAAAATAACTCAAGTGTTTCCTTTCCTGGTCCTTGGCTGTCCCAAGGCAGACAGCAGTGGCCACGGTCACAGCCTGCTAGATGAAGACAATGGAGGTACCATGGCCCGATTCCACTTCTGCAAGTATGTTTATATGAAAACCAGGAGTGAGGTTAATGGACCATAAAGTTAGGAATCAGCCAGGATCTGATTTTAAATCAAAGGCCCTATAATAATGCTTCTACCGCCCTACTGTATGTTTTTAAAATTTGTATGTAATTAAGTTGCTGCTGTAATTACAGAGCACTTTAAAATGCCTGAGTTGTTTGCAAAGGCCTTTATTTATTACCCCTAATTTCATCCCAAGCAGCAGTGCCTGACATTTGTCAGGAGGAAAAGAGAAGGACGGACCTCAATAGTTGGTGATGACTCAACTCATGCTGGTATGGAGGGTTGAGCTGGGGTCACTTTCTCCTGGAATATTCATCTCTGATGCGTCTCAGAGGGGAGTGAGGAAACTGAGAGGGAAGCTAACGCACCTTGTGTCTCTTTTTCCTAAATAAAACGCTCTCCATGACCTCAGTATGCTCACCCTGCAGAGAACAGTTCCTCGGTATACAGGATCCATTCTGAAATCTGTATGTATAGCTATCAGACGGTCTTTCCCAGGGCAATGAGAAAACAGGACTCTCCAGGTCTCACCTCTGATCACGTTAGTTGCCCCTCCATTCGTATGTGTAGAAACCAACATGTCAGGCCTTGACAAAGAGTTTTTCACTAGGTCACTTCAAACAAAAATGCATTAGGCAGTCACTCACAGTCCTAGTGGCAAATTAGAGTCTCCCAATCCCAGCACTCGGGGAGGGAGGCTGGGGCAGGAGGATCTCCAGGCCGGCCCTGGGAAACTTACAACTTAGTGAGACCTTGTTTCAGAATAGAAAATGAAAAAGGGAAGTAGTTCAGTGCAAAAGCCCTGAGTTCAGTCCACATACCACAAAAATTAAAAAGGATCCCCTGAAGATTTCAGACCCTGCACTCACCCACCGTGAGATAAATCCCAGCAGAATCCTGCTTGGCAACCTAGCGTCTACCTCCAACTTCCCAGCTAGACTCCAAGTAAGCTCAGGGTTAAAAGCATCAATTCCGGCAACACATGCGGACTGCATTTGCGGTACTTGAACTAGTACTCTGCTTAGTAAATTGGGGTCCACCTTACTGTGGAGTGATAAGTTGCAGTGGTAGTCAGTGGTTATGATGATGGTAGTGATAACAACTAGTTATTAATAGTGACTAAATTGCTACATTCACAGCCCTTTGTAAAAGGTGAAAGATTTATACGATCTGAAGAGAAACGATCTGAAGTATATTCACAGCCCTTTGATAAATTCTTCCTGTTAATTCTATAGCTGCTTCCTCATAGCAACCTAGGATAGGAGCTTTTGTTCTTCTTTTCCTTCCTTCCTCCCTTTTTAAAAAATGAACCCAAAGCCTTTGCACTGACTCACATTCCAGAACTTACTAATTTTTTTTTTTAATTTGAAACTGGGTCTCGCCAAGTCATTAACTTGCTCACACTAGGCTCAAACTTGAGATTCTCCTGCCTCAGCTTCCCAAAATGCTGGGATTATAGGTATGTGCCACCACACGCAGCTTGAAGTTCTGGACTCCAATGAATTGAATTGCAACATACACATTACTCCCAGCTATAGAGCTACACACACCTGCAAATATCCTTTAATTTATAATGATAATGGTATTTCGTTTTTAAAAAAAACCTATTGGTCAGCTTCGAAGGGTTCTAGTTAATCAACTCATCATTCTAAATATTGGCAAGTAAAATAAAATTCAAATATTTATCCTGCCTCACTATTATGTGCTGCATTTTTGAAAATGAAATACTAGTGAGGTTATAAAATTACAGCTCTAAACACAAGAGATATTTTCTAAATTGGAAATTACCATTTTTCTGTGAAGTTCTGCTTCTAGATACCATGCATTAGTTCTTGCTGAGTCCCTTGGTTAAGACAGGGAAAGGAGTATATATGAGATGGAGTAGGTTGGCAACATGTGATTTTAAAAGTTGTCTTCACTTCCTCTAAAAGTAGAATTATATTTCAAGCATTTGTATATATGTTACCGAATCTAGACCGAATTCTGCAACCAATAGGAAATCGGATAAAGTAAAATATAAAGCAGCATTGTGTGTAATGAGCAAATCCCAACTTTGGAAAATTGTGCTGTTTTTTCAAGAGAAAAAAGCTCAGTAAAAACTGGGTGTAGGTGAGTAGATGGGGCCTCTGACATAGGCTGAAGGAGACATGGTCCACACTGGCCAGTTATAGTGTGAAAACTTTGTTTATAATACCCTATGAACAAATCAACTAAAAATTGCATACTGGTCAAATTTGGGGCAACTGATGACACACAGGGGACAAATGACACAAAATGACCACAGGGAGGTTAAAAATAGGAAGAAATGTATTTATTGGAGACACACACCAGTATTACACATGCCTCTAAACTGGTTCAAAATATTCTAGCCAACAACAGAGTAAAAACAGGAAATAAGGGGATGATAAAAAGAATTTAAAAACCCGGAAGATCAACAAATGCTAAAGCTCATTAAAGCTCCCTGTTTGGTCTTCGAAGGTTTCCATAAATACAGACTTTTCAGACACACTGAGATGTCCCTAAGCTTGTGACAGGGAGGAGGTAATGACGGTGCTGAATCCTGCAGACCTGCTGGGAACTTCAGTTCACAGGAGAATTTGAAACCGTGGGAAGAGCCAGCAAAAGGCGTGAACATCTGGAATTGGATGGCTGCATCGGGTCGGTGACGGGCTCCAGCTCTGTGGACTTCAGCTACAGCCCAGGAGAGCATGCGCGGAAAGAACCAGGGGGATAAGAAACCGAAGGGCAGTGCTACCCAGCGGACCAGAACAACTTCAGAAGCCCGAGTGCTGGCCTGACACAGCTTAGCCACATCTCCATGCCACATTACTCATCTCTTGTCTCCAATTTACCCTTTGGAAATAGGAACAGATCGTAGCACCCTCTCTGCATAATCAGATGAATTAAGCAGACTGTGCATGAAAATGATGTTTTAAAACTCCACAGTAATTTTCATTTGCGGGTTTCCAGCCCTTCATTGTTCCAGCACGTGAGCGTGCACACACACACACACACACACTCACACGCACGCACACAGGAAAATAATTACTAGTGCTAGCAGACATCTACTTTGCCTCTCCTTTTTTGTTGTTCTGTTATTGTTGCTAAGTCATGGTAAATACCAATCTGGAATGCTCTTGAGTGAATTATAATCCTGAAATTGAAATGACCAAATATGTAATAGATTTTTACCTCACCAAATAACCAACATGGAACTGTGCCATATAATTGAGCATGTTCTGAGATTAAGAAACTAATTTACCAGAAATCAAATTTCACCTCTGTGTCCTGAAATATACTTCATTTATTATTGGATGAGTTCATTTGAAAAACACTTATTATTAATTTATGAAATTATTAACTAGGTTTTCGAACTACACATTACTCTTATTACAAAGGATTACACGGGACCCATAGAAAGTCATTGGGGATTTCGTAAGGAGAAAATTAAATACCTTTATCTTGTAGTTTTATTACATTTTGTACTAACCGGATCACAATTTTTTCTTAAGTGTGAATGTGTGAGTGTAGGTGAGTGTAGGTGTCAACAAAGTTTCCTTAGCACTGGTCACAGCTCGGGGACATCTGGAAAGTCCTACCACAACATCTGTCAAAACACAGATCATTCTGCTCGCCTAGATATCTCTGCACTTAGATGTAGCTCTATTAATTCAACATTCTTTATTCTTTTCACGTGTCATAAAATTGTGATAATGAACCAGGAAGTGTCTATCCGAGAAAAGCAGTAGACAATTTATCATGTTCTGTTAAGTGAAAGAGTAACAATAAACACACAATTGCTCATGACAGTGAGAAGCCTTCTGGAGGGTTTACGAAGAACAGGGGGCAGCCCTACAGCCTGACCAGAGCTCCAGAGGATGCGACAAAATGTGCAGCTCTGAACAACTCACACAAGGCACGTACCCTCCTTCACGTGCCCCTGCTCCTTTGGGTGAACTCCGTGACCATAGGGTCCTGCACGTAGATGTCAGAGGCACTAGATACACACCCAGTAAGGCAGTGGGGGAAGAACTCCAAAGCTATAGATCAGAGAGCAGCAGAAAAAGAACCATGTTCACGATTTCACACCATACAGTTGCAAGGAAACCACAAAATTTCACCATCTCTTTAAATCCGGCACAGCAAAATGTCACCTGGCCATCTCAGTCCATTCTGGGGCAATGGACTTACTAGAAAGCTTATTAGAAAGCTCTGTCTGCTTTTGGGATCTACTTAACTCATTTGTGCACAATGCTATTCATTTTACTTTCTGGAACGAAACAGAGAGATTCCACACACTCAGATATTTGAAGATATGGAACCAAGGCTTTTATTCTTCTAGGTGAACTTTCTGCCATGTTTCTTCTGCAGAGACTTGTTTTCTTACTCCACCATCTTGACCAGGTTCTCTTTCACTTTACCTCATCTGCCCAATATTCTGGATAATTTCTTTGATAAGAATTGGGTATGAGATCCCAGAGGCCAAAGAAAAAAATATTAAATACTGCTAGTTATATATTTTTTCTTATCCATAAAAAGGCTTTATGTCAGGTGTCATGGTCACTTGGCTTTTAAGTAACAGTCTCCTGTAGAACAATGTATGTGACAGAAGAAAGGGTTTCCTCTCTAGAGGTAATGCAGTAACAGACTTCTCAGGCTTTGTACGATGAACCATAGAGCCAAGCCCACCTTTGATGGCACCATACTTCCAACCTGGGTCATGTTTAGCATCTCATATCATTGCAGGTGGCAGTTCATTCATTGAGGTTTGCACCTGATTTTTTTCCTGAAAACTCTAAGGAAGAACTACAACTGTAATGTAAACAATGAATTTTGTTAGCAGTGAGTATAAATTCATACGATCTGCATCAGCGATGGTGGATCTACAACATTTAGGTTTGTATCACTGACAGCTCTGAAAGGTTCACTATCACTGATCAAGAGGAGCAGTTTTCCAGTCACACAGTTGTATTTCCTTAATTTGAAAAAAACATTAATAGTTTTTCCATTAAAAACATATGCCCTTGGTCCACATATCTCTGGGATATATTGAGGTTAAAGGAAATGTCGTATCGTTTATCTATCTGTCTCTCTATCTATTCTGTCTATGTATCTCATATGTATATTGTATGTGCCCAGACACGTAGTGGCAATTTAATATGACATATATTCAAGGTCAAATGTATAAAACATTTCAAGTATACAGAAAGGTGAGAAAATAAGTTAATGTAGGTCTATTTATACACAACGAAGATTAAAATGCTTTTGATCTAACATATTCCCTGAAAGTTTCCTGTGTCCAGAGGTAGGGCTTTTGGGAGCTGTTTGAACCATGATGAGCACCATGTACTTATCCGGATTCATCCATTGATGAGCTCATAGCTGAACGTAGTTAGGAAGCGGGCCCTGGCTGCAGGTGATCAGGAGCAAAGTGACCCGGAAGGAAGGGTGTGTTCTTATCCCTAGCTCCTCCCTTCTTTCTACTTTCTGGCTGCCATCAGTTTATCAGCTTCCCTTTGCCAAGCCTTTCTTCCACAGTATTTTTTACCTGAGAGCAAGTTAATCATGGACTGAATCCCCAGATACTATGAGCCAAATAAATCTCTGCTTTAAATTATGAGCATTGGCTGTTTTTATCTCAGTGAATAATACATACTGGAAGCAATATTTGCATTGTACGCTTCAAGTTACTTCGTTTTTAAAAAGAAACATTGTGTGACATATATACGCAAGCCTCAGATTTCTCACCCAGTTCCCATCCCCACTCCCAGCAGAAACCACTTTCCTTGGATCAGAATGTGGACTTCACATTTGTTTTATCATTCATTCAACCAATAATTATTAGCCCCAACAGTGCGTCACACTTGTCCAAGTGGTGGTGAGGCAGCTAGAACAGTGTTACACCATCAACATTCTAGTTCTAGCCTAAAAGAAGCTGAGCAAAAAGCAGGAGAACAAGAATGGCTGAATTAATGATGCTTTAGTAGTAGTGATGATGCTTTGTGGAAAAGGGAGCAAGACCAGGAGAGGTGGGGAGAGGGTCTGCAGAAGCCTGGGTGATAGAGGGACGCTCTCCAGGTTGGGAGGAGTGATTGGAGTACTCTGTAGTTGTCGAGAGACCAAGGGTCTAAACAAAGCAAAGCCACGTACAGACCAAAGGTTGGATCTCATCTGCCATGTTCCAAACCCTGCCCAGATGCCTGCAAGCACACAGAGGAGGAGCCGAGAGGCTGCAGAGGAGCAGGAGGTGAGGACGTTCACTCCACTGGCACCATAAGGAGGGACCTAAAGAACCACTGCAGTGAGACCCAGTTTGGGTCCAAAACATCACGACTTGGCTTTCAGTGTGATTCCATCATGCCACTGCCTTGAGAAGCGTTCACACTGTATCAAGTGAATATCCTTTTGTGTAATGTTTGCATGAATTTTTACTATGTATATTACATATCCATTCCGTAATAAGTGCTTTCTAGGCTCAAGCGATTTTGAGACTGCATGTACAGGTGTTCTACTTACTGCACACAAGCAGAAAGATTGTCAGGAAGGGCCAGCAGGGGCCTGAATGTTCACAGGTCAGCAAGGTTTTCCTAGATGATACCAAAAGCTGCCCAAAGTCCCAGTGCTGTAGGTACCAGTCTCTGTTAAACAGTCTTTGGTGGCCACTGAGAGCCACCTACATCACTGTGCTGTTTCCCATCCTAGGACTTATATGTAATCTCAGCTGTGCCTTCCAGTGGCTTTCATTTGAATTTCCGTTGTTATAAAAAAGTTAATTACTTCTTCATACATGTAAGAACAGCTAGATACTTTAGATATTTAACTAGTTTTTCAGGCAATGTTTTTATTCATATGTCTTTTTTGTTTTTCATTCACATGTTGTATATCTTTGCCCAGATTGGATAGTAGTTCTTTGTTAGTTTTTGTTCCATTCTATGACTTGCCTTTTCATTTTCTCTACATCAATTTTTAATAAAGTGAAGATTTTAATTTTAGTCAAATAAATTTCACAATCTTTCAATGATTTTGTCCTGTTGAAAACCTCGTTCCCTCTACTAAAGCCATAAAGATCTTCTATACTTTAAAGACTATGTATTTCGGTTGTTATCTATGTTTATTAATGAGAAATTGATACTATGTACTTTATGAAAGTAAAGCTCTAACTTATTTTTTTCTAGATATTCAATTGTTATAACATTTTTAAAAGACAAAACAGTCCTTATTTTGATCCGAAACACCACAAGTCATAAATATCAGTAGTAATACAACTGGTATTTGAAAATAAATGAATAAATAAATAGAATGAAACAATTGTAACTTTCAGTGAATTTAGTATTTACATGATGTGGGGGTACTTCCTAGAAAACTGTAGTTTAACAATACTTGTGCATTAACCAATAGGAAACCCTAAATAGTTCTAAACCAATAAAATTACTGACCTAGTTATATCTCCATATACCCGGAAGAAGGAGTGAACATTTAACTTTTGGAAACTAACAAGTATAGTAGAAAACATTCATGGACTAGAAGTTACAGAATGAGAGAGCTATATCACAACACCTAGAGATAACAAAGAACTAATACTAAACTTTACTGAGAATGATAAAGTAGTAAAAATAGTTTTAAAAGACAGACAAATTAAAATGTGACAAAATTTAACTGGAGACCTTAAAAATGCAAGAAACGTGTCCCTTTAAATGTGTGAAAAGGAGACAAGCCATATAACAGTATTTCCACAGATACCAGCAAAAAATATTTTTTGTGTGTGTGGGATTGAGGACTGAACCCCGGACTTTTACACTGACATATGCCCCTTTTTACTTTTTATCCTTTTTACTTTTTTTTTTTTTTTTTTTTTTTTGGTATGGGGATCAAATTCACAACCTCACGCTAATCAGGCAGGCGCTTATGCCACTGAGCTAAATTCCTAGCCCCCAGTGAAAAATAATTTAATAACACTTAAAATGCAGAATGAGCTAATGTTAAATCCATGCACATGCACACAGCTTGGTAATGAAACCATGGAAGAAAAGTTTCTAACTGGATAGATCACGTCTGCAACAAACCTGCTGCCAAGGTCCTTGCTTTCTCTTTCCTTTCCTCTCCCTCCTCTTCTCTCTCCTTTCCCATCTCTACCTCCCTCTATTCCTTTCCCTTCTCCCTCTGAATAATTCTGGACATCACCCATCAGTTAGGCAGAGTGATGGCAGATTCCTGCCAGGTCTGAGCTACAGAGTGCAGTGGCTCAAGGCAAGGGCGAAGAGCAGATCTCAGAGGGTGTGGACCAGTGTCAAACGCGACCCTGAAGGGAGCGAGGCAGCACAGACATAGCGGGGCCGCAGATGTGAAGGGTGGGATCCCAGCTCTGAGAGAAAGCTCTGTCCGAGATGGCGGGTTAGCAGGCAAACACAGGCATCAGATGGAGAAATGGAAGTCAGCTTTCTCCCCATTGGAGAAGTGACTGCAGAGGAGAAGAAGAGGAGACCAGGAGTTTGCATTGCATGTGGAGTTGGAATTGGAAGGCGAGCTCTCTCAGAGCAGGACAGGGAAAATGCACAGCCACGCATGCGTGCTGCACTGTTTAATCTCTGCATTGTCTGCATCGATTCCGACTATGCCTCGTTGTTCTCTTCCCTGGACATCATCGAATCCCACTTATGGTTTAATTCTGGGCACCATCGGTGGGTCCCTGCACAGTTAGAAGAGAAAACTGTTGGTGGAGAGTATGAAACGGCCAACTGTACAGCTTGCTGTGATTTTCCTTCTTTTCCTCTTTTTTCCTTCTCTCTCTTCTCTTCTTCTTTTTCTTCTTCTCTTCCTTTTCTCCTTCATCCCCTTCTTTCCCTTCTCCTTCTTCTTCTGTATGTCCCCAAGCAGAAGAAAAGCCTTAAGCCAGTGCTATGTCATACAACACACCTCACACTTTTTCTTGATATCAGTTATCACAGGTCAGCGACCCTCACAAGTCCTGAGGTGGCCCTCACAGCCTGGAGTGGAAAAGCAGTCTTTAAACGCCTTCCAAAAACACAAGCTAAATGCAGCCCTATCTCTAGGAACATGACAAATACAAGGTAGTTTGTAATCTCCCCTCATCCCCATCCATGTCTCTTTTTTCGTACCCACAACAAGCAAAACATTCAGCTATAATATTGCAAGTGACCAACTACATCTGGGTGGAAGGCTTTCAGTTCTCTGGACTTTTTCAGGCAGTAATGTTTTGCTGGTGTTTTGCATGTCACCCATGATTCCCCCACTTCCTGTGACACTCTCTCTAACATGTCTAAGTTTACAGTGGAAGGTGATGAAAGGCAGCAGAGCCTCTCCTTCCAGTGCCGGTCAGAGTGTCACAATGCTCCCATTGGCAGTTTCCCAGTACTCTGCAGATGCAATCACAGAGACACTTCATTAGGGGAAATATCTGACATCTGTTTCAGTTATTCCCATGCTAATCTTCCCTCTACTGATGAAAAAGCTGTATCCCTGGCTTCTTTGAAAACCTATCCTTAAGTCCATTCCCTGCACTTAATTCTTTGCCAATATTTAGTCCATGTGTCATGTTCAAATACCATTTCAATAATGCCCATCTCCGTCCATACCCAGAGCCAGCGCTGTCCTGCAGATTTCTTGGGTATCCTCAGGCAACTGCTGGCATCAGGAATACATTGCCAGGAGCCTCTACCCAGTAAGACTTCATGTTTCCAATTAATTGTGAAAGCAATTGGATACTAAACTAATTGTGGGTTAAGCAAGTCAATTGTATTCTTAAAATGAAAGAAATTATGACCACATTTAGTAAATTACAGTATAATTGTCCTTATGTACCACTGAGTCTATCAGTTAAAGATGGACATTAAACTAGATCAGCAGAAATTAAAATGTGGAATTTTGTTTTCTTTTTGGATTATGTAAGACCTACATGAAGTAGGTTTTTAAAAATCTTCATAGTCTGTATTTTTAGTTCATTGCGAATTTTCCATAGAAGAACCGAGAATTTCTTACTGTAATTTTCGTATTATACTCATTTTCAAAATGGAGTCTAAAGACGGGTTTTAGTTTAGGTGATCCGTCATTGTTTTTATTCTGTAGACAAAAGTTCTTTTCATGCTGGAAATTTACATTCATATCCTGTGTCTAACAGGACGTTAATCATATAACTAAATCATATTTATACAGAAGCAATTGGCTCCTTTGACTTTAATTATTGAGAAAAGAATCAAGAAATTGGACATGGATTTTTTAATAACTGGGACTTTGGGATTCTATTTAGTCCAAATAGATGCTGCAAATCCCTTAACTGTATTCTGTAATTCACACTTTCTGTATTTAAGAAATCTATTCAGCTCTTCTCTCAGTGTTCCTGTTTTCCACCCACAGAGGATTAAGTTCAGCAAGCTGCAACAAGGGCACCCAGAAATAGAAAAACCAAGAACAAAAACCAAATATAACTGACAATCTGACAATGCAAGAAACAAAAATAATAAAGCAAAACCAGCATCAGAAACTTTATAATTCTGTGAAACTAGCAAACATACTGTGTAGTGTGATACAAGTTACCTGTATGGAAACCAATCCTAACTATGTTAAATTAAGCCCTTCCTAAAGGATAGATTCATGTGCAAAACCAATGATGGTTCTGGCATTTGGCTGGTAAGTTTGGGGTGTTTTGTTATGTTTTCATAGGTTAGAAACATTAAAGAATCATAACATTATTATGCTTAGATCATTTCCATAGGAAATGTATTGGAATGAATTATTTGGGTCTCAGATAGACACAGTTAAGGATATACTTACACAACATTCAGCAAATATTCAACATGACCCTTTGCTAGCCATTAAAATGTAAGGCTGTCTTAATCCATTCAAGCTGCTGTTACAAAATACCTGAGACCAGGTAACTTTTAAACAACAGGAAGGTATCTCCAGAGTCCTGAGGAAAATGAAGTTCCCAACCAAGGTGCTGCCCCCTTTGATGTCTGGAGAATGCTGTTCCCCATGGGTGGTGTCTTCAGTGTATACTCCCCTATGGGAAGAGCAAGCGGAATCCCTCCAGGCCTTTTTTTATAAGGGCACTAATCCCATTGCTAAGGGCAGAATCTTCAGGAACCAATCACACCCTAAAAGCCTCATCTATTATGATAGCTAATCGTGCTGTCAACTTGAATGAGAAATGCCTAACTGACTTAGTTTAGCGTGGTACTGAAGTCCATCTGGATGATGGACTTACTAAAGAAGGAAGAATTACCCTGGGTGTGGGTGACACCAACCAATAGGCTTGCAGCCTGGAGTGAAAAGGGAAAGGAAGTATTGCTTCTGCTTCTTCAGAGGAGCTCCAATCTCTGCCATCACCTTCAGCATCTGTCTCCGGTCTTCCAAGGAAGACTTTTTACCCTATAGTGCAGACTCTTCAGCTTAGCAACATGGACACCCATGGAACTCTGCAGTGAGCTCCAGGCCTTTGACTTTTTACTGGAGCTTCTGTTCTGCAGTGTGAAGAGGGCCCTTTTGCATTCTTTCATCCTGATTCTGCAGACAGTCATTGCAAACCTTGTAAATCCTTTATATAGCATGTGTAATTTTATATTAAATCTGTTCCTCTAGCGAACCATAACTGATACACTTAATACCATCACATTGGGAAATGAGACTTCTGTCAATGAATATTCCCAACCTTCAGACTGTAGCAGGGATGCATTGAAGAGTCTCAGCCCTGTGCTTGCAGAATCTACATTATTTAGCAAAAGCAGGAGCTAGATGAGCATCTTAAATGATGGGTGATAGACGGTTTATGGCAAACACAGGGAACTATGTAGTCTGGAAGCTGGTTTCAGGATAAGTGACTTTTTGTTGTAGGAGCTGACATTTAAGCTGCAACCTTAAGGATCCTAGCAGGCAGAGCTGGCCAGTGAAATGGGGCTCAGGGCCAGAGGAGGGGGCAGAGAACATTCCAGTCTCCCAAGTAGGCTGGGTGAATGGTAGAGTCATGTTTTGAACAACAGAAGAAGGGTTCAGATCCATTTCTGAAAATCATGTCTGCAGAACCCTCCTTCCCCTAAAGATGCCAGATAACTGAAACTTATGACTGCACTCACTTTTCCTATATTACTTCATGGTAAGCAGACTCAGAGATTTTGGAGTTGATTTTATACTGGCTCTCGCTCCCCCATCTAAATGAGTACAGGAATATCCTCCGTGTCCTCACCCATATGCCTCTTTGTCATATGAAAAACACTGGCAGCCATTTGTATGTCTTATCATTAATTCACTCAGAGCTGGTGCTAGACAGCAGATGGGCACAAGCATGTTACACCCGCCAGCCTCTCCCCGGAGACGGTGGTGGTGACTGTCCCAGGCCAGAGGGTGATTAATCGTCTTGCACTGGAGGAGAAGATGGCCTGTGTGGGGAAAGGAGCTCTGAGCATCCTTTTATGGCCACAGGATGGTGGGGGCAGCAATGGCTCCTTTGGGGCCTTTATTTTTTCCCAATACTAAGGATTGAACTCTGGCCCCCCACACTGAGCTCCATTCTCCTGTCCTTTTTATTGAGCGCAAAGTCTCACTAAGTTGCTAAGGCCTGGCTGTGCTTGAACTTGTGATCCTCCTGCCTCAGTCTCCCAGAATGCTGGGATGACAGGCAAGTACGTCTCTTATTCACGGTTCCTTCTACAGATCTTCCTGAGTGCTGACATGCGCCACAATCGCTGGTAGCAGGTGACTCACTGGGGTGTTGGGGCGTCCTTGGGTCTCAGACATACTTGGCCTTCATGAGGGACTGGGATCTCAGTCCTCAAGCATTTGGCTCTGAATATGAACATGGAATGTGGGTGCAAGTCTCTCTCTCTCCTCTCCATCCAGGGGCCTAAATCGAGCAGTGAAGTCTGCAAAGCTTTCACACACAGCAAGGTGGGCATCGTCTCAAACCTTACAGTGCATGTTGTTACAGAAAGAAATATCCTTGCCAGGGAGAGAGGGGTCTGGGTGTCCCATGTGTGATGTGATACTTTTCTCCCAAGATGAGGAGAGAGGCTGGCTTGGAAAGAAGACTTCACCTATTCCCTATTCACATATGTCATCCTTTGAGCTGAGATAAAGCCTATTCTAACTGTGACCTTCTGAATGCATCTTTACTCATCTCTCCCGAGCCAGTCAACATCAAGGAGAATGCTGCAATGGACCAGGTACCTGGGGAGGCGTCGCTGTCTAGAAGCTGTGCTGAGAATTCAATCAGTTATCTGGTCAGGTTCATTTGTTCCTCTTTGCATGAACCTCTTTATATGAGGCTGATATGCTGGCCACTAATGCACACTCTGCCACTGAGAGTGTCAGTGTAAACAGCAGTAGGGGGACCCCCGAGGCTCAGGAGGAGCAGGAACAGTAGAGTCAGCCTCAACCCTTAGCTCAGAGCTGGGCCTGAAGACAGAGCCCAGAACCAGAGAGACACATGCTCAGTGCTGCCTGCTGCAGAGAGATGGAAGAAATTTCGAGGGTTGCAAGAATTTTGCCAAGAAAGAAAGAACAGGTTCTTGAAAGAAATGGCCACGTAAAGATCCAGGCCTTGTCACACCATGCAATTCCTTCTGCATGAAATGCACATCTGATGTGGAAAGACAGAGGCAGGAGACATGGCTGGGTCTCACTGGGTCAAGGTTTTGTGAGGTTTTGTAAAAGTTGTCCTAGAAGGTTTGTTGTTCACCGTGCAGTCTGGCTTCTGACTGTCACCTGCCCCGAGCCTGCGGCACCCATGCCCCTCCTGGGAACAGCGCACACTCAGCGTTCCAGGAAGACATGAGCTTGTGGCCTCTTGCATGTGTCTGAAAAGGCCCTGGGAACAAACTTTCAACCTCCGAACTTGGGGCTGCTGTGTGAGGATGCTGAGAGTGCACAAGACGGAGGCTGTGGAAGTCTCCTCCCTTCTGTTCTTCGGCAGCATGGTGGTGACCCAGCAGCACCGATGTCATAGATCTGTCTTGTAATGGGAATAGATTCCTACACACAAAGTGCTTAGCAGCAACCCTCCACATGCAAACTGCCGAATGAACACTCTGGTACCCTGTGTCACCTGGATGTCCCGGGTCACCCTGACACAGGCAGAGGCAAAGCACATTCAACTCTCACCGTCTCTTCTCTCTTTCTCTTTGCCACGTGCCTCACTATGTCTCGGTTCTGCAAAACCCATAATCATCTCCAGGCGCAGATGGGTTCCATCCACTGGGCTCCCAGCCCTGAGACCCGGTGCTCAATTCGAGCCTTGGTGACTGGCGACCAAGGAGATGGATTCCAAACACACGTGGCCTTTAAGGGGAGGCACTTACAGGACACAGCGCTGACCCTGGATTCCCAAGGCTTTCTCTGGGCCTCATCAGAAGGAAGAAATGGTGGCTGCAGCAACCAGGCATGTTCTCACCATGAAGCCGGACAGACGTCTGGAAAGAACAGGGCACCCATGGGGTCTGCATGCTCCTCTTTCCTTCCTTCATTTTCTGTCCTTCAGGGTTTTTTTTTTTTTCTGATTGTTCTTGCTTTTTCCCCCCATCCTTTTTCATTACAGATATAAATGAGACCCACTGATGCTGTGAGGTGGTTCTCTTAGCGACCTGCCAGGCTGCCTCTGAGGACCCTTGAGCATCTATCTCAGTGCTGGTCCCGTGAAGACAGGGGAGAGCTGGTTAGGAACCCATGCATGGGACCAGTCTGCCAGCAGTGTAGTCAGAGACTAGCAGAGACACAGGTGTAGAGGATGCGTCCACCTTCACCCTGGAAAGCATGAGACTCAGGTTAGTGTCACATGGCATGTGGCCGCCCGGCCTGGCTTCCTGTCTGCTTCTGCCTCTTTATTCACATACTCACCCATTTTCACGTGTCACCAAGATTGCCCTCTTGTGTCTCAGCACACCTTTCCTAGTGTGGTATTCTCCCAGTGACTCCTGTTCCCTCGTTACCATCTCCCAATATAATAGCAATTATTATTCCCATTCTTCCTAGGCCTCAAGGAATATACCAGTGGCTTTGGAAAATACTAACAACTAATTAATTTTTATTTTGAGACAAGGTCCCACTAAATTGCCATGTCTGAGCTTGAACTTGTAATCCTCCTGCCTCAGCCTCCCAGAGTGCTGAGAGGAGAGGTGTGTGCCCTCATACCCAGTTGGAAAACACTTGTCTTTTAACTTCTACCCTATGAGATGGCAGTGGTGGTAACTTGTACTCTCCATAGATATCTAGCCTTGCTGAATTTACAGGACACATGGACAGATAACGCAACCTTCCTTGAGTTCTGCTCAGCCACAGGATGTAAAGAGAGGGATGTTCATCGTCTCAGCCACTGCAGAGAATGTAAGTGCAGGATTTGTATGTAACATGCATAGGCATTGGTGGATGGATCTGATGAAGACAGCTTGGAGAAGAAAACAATGAGGCCTTAGAGCTTCTTTATCACATCAGCCTATCGGATCCCGAGTGATGTGTGGTTGAAATCTAAGCAAATTTATACTAAAAGATATATTTCCATGAATTCGTCTCAGAATCCTTTCCCTTACTTCCAGCATAATGACCCCATGGTCTGTTTTGCTTTCTGCAGCCGCTCCGGGGTTCTCTTTCATGAAGGTCTTAGTTGCCCTGTCCTGGCTGCCTAGGTGTCCTGAATCAAATGAACACATTTCTCTTTCTGGTCATTTTGACTGTGAGTAAGAACCAGAAGTTGCACAGGGCTAGATCTTGTCAATAAAGTGGATGAGGACAGAGTCACGTTTTTATTTGGTTTCTGTGAACATTTTGGATGGATTCAGCACATCAAGGAAGTCATGAAAAGACTGAATTCATGAAATAAGACTCCAGATCTGCTTCAGGAAGATTCAAGATCAATGGGATGAGTGTATCTGAAGAAAAGAGAAGGATTCTGAAGGGGATTCCTGGTGACGTGTTTCTCCCTGTAGTAATCTTTAATTTTTTTAATTTAAGCTTTCATCATATTGTATGATCACAAAACATATGGATGGAAGAAGCCCTGGTGCAGGAAAGTGAATACCTTCTCCTTGGACCCATAGGCGGAAAACACAGGCTGGCAACACTCAGCCTCCCCTCAAGGGATGGTCCTTCTCCCTCCTGGCTCCACTGAGAGAGGGGACAGTTGTGTTCCTCCCCAGAATCAGAGCAGAGCTTCTCGGGAGCACATCTGGAGCTGGACAGATGGCTTCCTGTGCATCTGCACACAAATCCAGCTGGGAAGAAGCTGTTCGAAGCCTGTTACACACACACACACACACACACACACACATACACACACTCACACACACATAAGCATGCATGTGTGCAAAGTTTTGTTTCTTCCAACATTGATTTAAATTCTTAGTGTTTTGTTTGTTCTAGAACTAAGTTTTAAAGTATGAATTAGCATGCCTTGCAGACACAATAGATTACAAGAAACGTGAGAAATGCATTGCCTGTTTATTGTCACCCAGCAACAGGGATAGCAGTCAAAATATTTAAAAGCAAGTGACACAGTCATAGCATGCAGTCAGAGTAGACTACAGGGCGAGGCGTAAACACAGAGTAACTGGGAACCTCACATCGGCACACAGCAGTGCACACTGAGAAGACCCTGGCCTGGACTCTGACACACACCTAAGAATGAGGGTGAAGCCACAGACCACACAGTCCAAAACATAAGGGGAGCAAATTCAGGGTGAAATTGATTGGTATAGTATAGTCTTTGCTTCCTGTTTGGACTGCGAACGTGAATAGCTGATAAATGTTTCTTGCTTTCTTCTTAATCCTAAAAGTCTGTTTCAAGACAAACACAAAGTATAGAAGACAATTTTGCTTGTTTGGATTCCACTAATGACAAATTTACCCTTTTCAGCTATATCTGGCAAATACTTAATTTGTGTGAGTTATATTGTTTGCAGAAAATTTGAGGAAAAGTTTTGACTTCTGGTGCTAAATGCATGAGCAGGAAAATCTCCAGGAACTTTACACGATCAAGTAAAGACTAACATCTCCTCCTAACAATTGCAACAGAGCCTGGCTCTTTTCCCATGGCAAACTGTCATGCAAAATCAGCAGAAACAGCGAAATTAGCAGAACTTTATTTGGAATATGTTTTTGCCCTCTGACTTTTGCCATGTGCTGTGCTAAACTGGCAAGGAGCTCCAGCCAGGCAGGTGGCAGAGTTCGGTGGTCATTATCTCTGTGAACTTGTGCTCTCTGGGGAGGCCAAAGGGAGCCCTGGTTTTCACTGTGGCCAGATCACATTACGTAAACACAGCATCTGCTCATAAGAAGGTCCCCTGTGTATCCATTCTGTTTTGTCCGGGCTGGGAATCATGAGTCATGGGCCAGGTTGAACCTGTTCACGTATGATGTAACCATCAGAGGGATTTAATTAGCAGCACACTGCATGTGGGATTTTCATGTAGGGTTGCTCCACCCCACCCAGACAAATCAGAAACAGCATGGACCATTGGCAGTAGAGTGCTCCAGAACCTCCCTGTAATGCACCAGTTCCTCAACTACCTGCCAAGCACCCTGGAAAACCCATCACTTACTTGACTTGCTAATATTAACAGAAAATCCCTCATATATCACTGGCCCTTAGGCATCATTTTACCCTTGCCTAAAAGCCATTCAGGAATACGTTAAGGCTTTCTGAAAGCTTTTCAGTGTTAAGAACATTCTCTCATTTAGGTCTAGATACCTACGTGCAAACCCAAGCATGTAGACAATGAAGTGTGGCTTTCTGGCTGGAAGATGGAGTAAAGCGAGGCGTACTGAACTGGTCCCATATTTTTCCTGACTCAAACAATCACTGTCAGAAATCATATAGGCACTGGTGTACCCAGGAAACACACTCGAAGTAGGTGGGATTTTTTTTTATTGAGTGTGGTACCAGAAGCTAGCTACATTATATAATTTTATAGGAATTCTGCATGTAATAAAATAATAACAATTAGTTATATGGACAAAGAAATAGATTTGTCAATGAGGCTGTGCTAACTTTGCCCTAGAAAGGTCTGTCTCTTGGGTTGAATTAGTGTGTAGACACATAATCCTCAGTGGAATTGTTGGTTGGAGAAGGAAGGCCAGCATTCATTGTTGGGTTTTTATTGTTTTTTGGTTTTGTTTTGTTTTTGTGATCCTGGGGACTGAACCCAGGGCATCCCATATGCCAAACAAATGCTTCACCAGTGAGCCACACCCTATGAAGCTTAATCAGATAGATTCCATTCTTTGTGGAATATTGACACCTTATGTATAGATAATGTTTATTACAACACATGCTGATTTAATTGGTCAGAGTTGAATATTCATTTCTTGCTGCAGGGGAATATGTGGATGACGTCATTTTATGCTGACACATTTCTGTGCCATAACAACTGTCTTTACCAACATCAGCGTCACTATTTTATAGAGCAGGATGCAGAGCAGAGAGAACTCACCTGTACCTGTTCTGACCAGTGATAAATGACAAGGTAGGGACTGAAATCATCATTGTTGCTTCTGTTCCTTGTCATGATGGCCATGTGTCTCCCTGTGCTTTTACTTTAGTTCAATATGTCTGGCACTGCCACAGTTTCCCCATTCCACTTCCTTTAAGACATACTGGAGTGGAGGCTACTCAAAGTGGCTCCCTCTGTTCCCAAGATGTGGCCAATGGATACCCGGCCTCTGAGGGAACAACTGAAGACCATTAAATAATTGAAGAAGATGGATATATACGTATATTGGGAAAAACCCTAAAATCTTGACCTCCTGGGTCCAAGGAAGTAGGAGTTTAGAACATAAAGCATAGAGCTGAGGTGGACAAGGGATCCAGTGAATTCTCCCACTGTGTCCTAGCTGGAGACCTTCCTACCACAGGTAGTTCTGCAAGTGCTGAAGTGAATTTCCAAGATGGCGCCACACCTAATGGTGAACTCCATCACTTAGCTTGGGAAATACTGGCAAATAATGCATTTTATATATTGTCCAGAGCAAAATCTTTAGAATCACAGAGCTGATAGTTCAAGCCTACCTCGATTGCTGTCAGCAGGTGACATTGGTGATCTAACTCTTCTTGGTCACTTTGCTCAGCCTCAGGATGTGGACCTTTCTAGATGTCCTCACTGTGAAGGGGAAGCTTGACATTTGTATCTGAGACATTCCTATTTTCATTTTCTTTTCTTTCACTCCAATGTCTATACCTAAGACCCCGTGCATTTGCTCGCTGGAGAACAGAATTTCTAAACACAGATAAAGCAAAATATCACTTTATCCCCTATATTTTATCCAGACATATTGAGCATCTGCCCTGGGATAAATGTTGGGCCTGAGAAATGGAAGCCAAAAGTGCATGTCAGATATAGCCCCTAAACTCTGGTATGTCCACTATTACAAGGAATTAGGGTGAGGAGGACCAAGTTCCTTTCACTTGGAGTGGTTTATTTTAGCAGAATAAGAGAAAATGACTACGTTGTCTCTTAGAGTGTAGCTTGGGGACTGTGCATCTTCCACTTAACAACCCAACACTGTACAGATCTCAGCTCTGCCACCTCTTGGAGAAGTCTTCCCTGAATCCTGCAGAATTACTGGAACCTCCACGTGTACTGGGTATTGACTCACTTACCTGACTGCATCATTTTTTACTTCAAACCTCATCATTCAAACTCATTGACTCCCTCTGTACATCTCTCTCTCTCTCTCTCTCTCTCTCTCTCTCTCTCTCTCTCTCCCTCTACCTCTACCTCTACCTCTACATCTACCTCCATCTCTAACACTAGCTCTGGCTCTAGCTCTAGCTCTAACATCTTTATCTTAACTCTCATGGTCCTGGGAATTGAATTCAAGAGCACTAAGTCATATCCTCAGCACTCTTAAATTTTTATTTGAGACAGTATCTTGCTAAGTTTCCCAGTCTGGCCTCTAAATTATGATCTTAAGCCTCCTAAGTAGCTATGATCAAAGGCATGCATCAGTCTGTCAGGTACATGACTTCTGTTTTTAGAGTTTATTTCCCGAAATAAGCTACAAGATGAGTACATCTGAAAAAAAAATATAGATTGATGATTGAATGAAGGAAGGAAGAAAAAAAAGAAAGAAAGACAAGGAGTCAAGAAGGCAAAGGATGTGCATGTTGGCCAATGTCTTACTTACTTTAAAACATGTGGTAAGTTTTAAAATGTCCTTAAAAAGACTCTACATGTTCTCCATATTTAGAAAGACTTTATTTTATATTTTTGTATTTTGATTTGATAATTAGGACTTGGATAATTGCCAAATGGGGAAAGTAATTTCCCTTTTAGTTTCCCCCCCCTTCATTATTTCTCTTGCTTATTTCCTTTTTCACTTGCATTCACATTATTTTTCACTCCATATCATTTATTAAACAGTGCAGAGGGGAGCAAGGCATGGTGCTTGGAATCACTTAGGAAAATACATAAATAGGAATCTGTTTCATATTCACAATGTCATTTTTGATACATTAGTTATCTTTCCAAGCTTTGCTTTCTAATTTATATAACTAGCCTATTTTAACCCTGAGAATTTCAGTGATAGTTAAGTGATATAATTTGTAAGGAGTTTAGCAGATGTAGCGTATGACTGCAGCAGAAAAAATCAATTTACTGTCTGCATTGTTACTATTAATATCAACAAGGTGCAGGTCCTGTCTTCCAGCAGTGCAGAGGGGCAGATGCAGAAAAACATTACCTTAGGAATCATCGTTTGGGAGGTAGTGTTTGCCAGAGCTCAGCCTTATTTGGCTCTTCAGGGTAGAACCAGGACTAAGCCTGATTAGGAAAAGATGGATGTTGGCATCCTCATTAAGGGTGTAGCCCACTCCTTCTTTGAAAGACCAGAGAAACAAGATACAGGGATGTACAGTGAGCTCATCTGGAACCCCTGGATGCCAGATCTCCCAGCAGTCCATACCTCTTTCCGTCTCTCCCCATCTGCAATTCTCTGACCTGCGTGTAGTTCAAATTCACAGGCTGATGCCTTGCTAGTACTCGACATCGCCTTCCCTCAAGAATATGATGTGCTGTTTCAGTGGCATGGTGTGCATGTGTGTGTATGTCTGTGTGTGCATACGTGCATGTGTGTGTGTGCTTGACCTATTTGAGCATTAACTGATGCAACACAGTGAGAGCTGCTGAAAGCTAGCTCTGCTCTACCTCTTCCCCTGAGCTTTGCAAATCTCCCGACTGCTTTTGCACAGCCTGGATGTGCTCACCACTTCTTTCCCATCTTAGAGTCCTGTGTGGCTCTGTGATTTCCTGAAGTTTTCTGCCTGTATTTATGTTCCTAATTTTAAGTCAAAGCATCACTTTTTTTATGCTGAAATTGGGATCATATTTCATACCATACAGACTGAAAAATTAATTTGTAAATCAGGCATTTAGAGGAAGCCTGTAAAAATCTCCTTTCAGTGGATTGAAACACAACCTTTTATATCATCTTCTAAATCCTATTCTCTCACTCTCTGGTTTATCCCAGGGTACTAGTACTTAGTACTATATGTACTAGTACTATATGTACTAGTTAGGCTATATGTAGCCCACTAAGACACCAAGTACTTGTGTTGCCTCAAAAAACCAAAGAAACCTTTTACCACTAGAAATCAGTTATTAGCCAACAAGAAAGTCACTCCAAATACAAAACTCACACTTTGTTAGGCACTTCCAAGTCACACAATGAGTGCTGGTGTTCGGTACTGTTGCTGATACTGTCACTTATAAAAGGAAAGAATGTCACTGTCTTCCAGGGAAGTCACCTCCCTGAGACTCAAGACTGAGTTGTGTGGAGGCTAATGGGTTACGTCGCACCCTAAAATAAGTCACCTAGCTCCTGCCACCCCCATGGGGTGCTGAGCATGGTAGTGAGCTTTACCCGGGGAGGTGGCCCCAGAATTTATTTAGTTTAGCTATCTGTTTTCTTTGGTTTGTCCTCAAGTGACATTCAATGCCAGTTGTGGGTGACCTAAGGTTTACTTGACAACAAATCTGTTCAAGGTGACATGCCCTCAGTAGGCCCAAGAGACCTGGGCCCTGCTGGCTGCTGGCGCCAATGTGGATGGCTCCTGGAGCCCAGTGGCTCCAGGGAGACTGAGGTTTCCCAGCCAGCTCCACAGGAGGAGGGAGAGAGACAGGGTGTGACTCCCAGGGGCCTGAAGCCTTTCTGAGAGACCAGTGTGCCTGGCTCCCTCAGAGTCAACCCAGGCCTGGAGCCAGAGCTCTCCACAACTGGCACTGAATGTCACAGTTAGGAGGGAGACACCAGTCACAGAGGATGGCAAGAGAGATGTGGGGCAAGCACAGTCTTTGCCTGGCTCAGTGTCTCTGGACCCAACCGTGGCCCTGAAGGATGCTGGGTGGCTGGGTATCCTGTGCACAGTGGCATGCTCCACAGTGTTGTCCCTGGCACCCATACATGAGGTGCCACAGACCTCTCCAGTGCATATTCCAAGGGGCTAGGAAAGAAGGAAACCCTCATTAGGAGCGACTCTAAAATGGTATACTTTAAACATATGGTGAGCTTCAAATTCTTAAAAAAAGAAATAGCGTAAAAGACACATTGCCATGAATCCTCTTCACAATCCTCCCCTCACTTTGAACACACTTATACCATAATCTTTGCTGATTCCTGCAGCAACGCTGTAGTCCTCCTTCCTAAGGGTCTTTAGTTGCACTGTCCTGGCTGCCTTCATGTCCCGAATGGATTCAAAACATTTCTCTCTCATGGTCATTGTGACTTTGGGAAAGAGCCAAAAGTCACAGGATGCCAAATCCAGTGAGTGAGGTGATTGAGGACACAGTGTCTTTTTTAATGAGCCTGTTTTGCCATTGGATGACACTTGATGGCAGCTTTCAATATGATTTTGATCACCTCACATAACGACACTCAGGAAAGAGGACTCCGGAGCTGCTGCAGAAAATGTCAAGAATGATAGGATAAGTGTTCACAGTGAGGGGAAGGGTATTGAGGGAGGGATCCATTGTGATGCAACTTTTTCTTTAATAATGGTTTTAATATAAATAATCACTGTATGTCTCCATCGCTCCTTGTCTTAGAAATCAGGCTTCTTCCTTACTGTAACCCAATAGGCTAGACACCCTTTGCCTGCACTGTCTGTTATGAAGAGCAACTCACTTCCCTGAGGCACAGGAAGTCCTCCAACCTGGCTCGCACACGACCTCATGGTGACAGTGGCCCCCTGACAAGTACACACACAGATGGGGTAGAGTAGGATGAACTCAATCAGGAGGAGAGCTGGGACGCTGACACCCACCCTGGAACAGACTGAAAGCTAACAACAAACTGCAAGATGGTGTCTTCTCCCTCTCTCCAGAAGAGCTCTCCTAAAACCTCAGCCATTCCAACAGGTGCCAAGACCTTTCACTTCCTTTCTTCCTTCCTTAGGCTTCCTGGAATTCTGTCATCCCTTCCTCTCTGCTTCCTCACAGCATAGCAGGATGGCATAGCAACCCCAGGCAGGAGCTGGGGTCCCCAGGAACAATGGGGAGAGAGAAAAGCAGGAGACTGCGACCCCATTCCAGGTGCTCACATAGTTCGTCCCCGAGTGAGCAGTGCTCTGATCACCGCCCATCTGAGGCCTCGTGAAGCTTATTGGCAACCGCTTTGTCTCTCCCTCATCCAAGGCTTCTTACCAAATACGTTCCACAGAAAATTATTTCCTTGCAGCTTGGACACGATGAATTTCCAACAGGTGATAATAGAAGGGTCCAGAAGTCCAGGTGGCTGCCTGTCAGAGGCACATGTAGCTCAGTCTCTCATTGCCACCCTTCCACAACTTTGTCCGTCAGCTTCCTGGGTGCCTGTCAACATCTCTGTGTCCCCCCCAAGAACTGTGTGATCTGGCCTCTGCTCACTCCTTTCTAACCTTTAAGCTGCTGTCTGGTTTCTACAACATTCCTATCGGACACTGCTTTCCCTCAGCAAGGACAGGACATTCCTTTTCACCTCCTGATCCAGAAATAGACTCTGCCCTCACCTTCCTCTTGCTTCTCACCATTTTGATTAGCAGGTGTCTGAGTAAACAAAGACAATAAGTCACTCTTCTTCTAGACCTGAAGGGTGAAGTCGAAAGTCCTGCAGGACCAGGCAGGACTGTTTCTAGTGTGTGATGTTGCTGCACACAAGTGCCAAGGAAAAGCCACTGTGACCAGTCTGGCCCTCAACCAAAAGTGACTTCACTAACAGTGCAGGTCATCAGGGGGCAAGATGCTTAGGGTGGAGGCAGCAGCACATGACACAGGTCCAGGCAGACCTTTGAGTAGACCCATGTGACAGAATGAATCACAATGAGCTACCCAGATGTCCTTCCCCCCGGGTCCCAGTGGGGACCACCTGAGGACAGAGACCTGAACTTTCCTCTCGCAGCCATGGAAGCCCTTGTTCCCCCAGGCACAGGGAGGAGAAGGAGGAAATGGTTCATTTTAAAGCAACCAAAGCAAACTGCAGTAAGCAAAACACCTTTCTGTCTCATCGGACTCAGTTTTGTCATTGAGAAAAACCAAGGGAACAAAATAAATAGGCATCGAACATGGGAAAAAAAAGTCTGAGAGAAAAAGAACACTGATTTTTTCAATGATCGATACTATAAAGGATAAGATACACATTATTTACTAAATAAACCACAGGTCTTAGGAGCACGCTGAAATATTCTTTATGCTCAGACTCCAGCTCAGTTGTAAACTAAGCATGAAAAATCTTTTTTTGGAATCAACTCTTTTTTTATCATTGCGGAATAATTAATATGTTGGACCTATAGGGAAAATCCCTACTTTGAATATTGAGACTTCTTCTGTTGACTAGCACTCAATGTCATTTACTGCTTTAAAATATATAAAAATTGCCTTCTATCTCTTTCTAGAAAACATGATTTCGAAGTCTTACCCTGTACTATCAGCTGGGAAGTTAATGACTAATGCATACTTAAAAATTGAAATAGAGCAGGACATGCACTGCTTTTAATAGATCCGTATGAAAGAGACAGGCTTCATGAAAAATGTCTCCCCCACCTCCAGTCACAGCAGGGACCACCTGGCTCTGGGTTTGAAGCCACTGTTTGCAGATGTCCCTCAGGAAGGAAATGTGTTACTCAGCGCACAATGATGCATTCATCAGTGCGTTATCACCAAGTTATTAATGAGGGAAGCCAATTAGGACCCTCACACTCCACACTGATGGTAGGATTGCCATATGCCAGCTGCTGGGTAGGTTTGGGGGACACAGAATGAAGGCTGTGAGGAGCCCTGTGTGCAGGAGGACGTAGTCAGTAAGAAAGGCAAACTCACCAACCTTTGAGCTGCAGTTGCAATATTATCTGGTGCAACTTTCTCTTCAATTTTCCTATCGTGCCACACCCCCCCCAGGAAGATGTCAACCTGAACCCGTGTGCTCCCTGGAATCTCTGGTGGACACTGACTACTAAGCAACAGAATTTCCAGCTTTCACACGCAAACGTTAGAAAACACAGCTCCACTTTCTTTTGGATGATGATATGTCAAACCAAGTCTCTAATTTCCATATTTCCCAGTCTTTCCCAGCCCTTAGGATGACAGAGGTACTGCTGAAATATGATTTCTCCAGACCCTGCCTAAAGGAACTGAGTTTAGTTTAGGTTCAAACCACAAAATCTGAATATTTAAGATGCATATGTGCTACTTAAAATGAACAAAGTTTGAAAATTACTTTCCAAAACAACTTCCATATTAAATTTGTCTATTACCCTCTCCTTCCTGCCATCACTCACCTCTCAGCATAGAGTACAGAAATAAGAAGTTATCTTACCAATCCATCTGCCTTTTTTCCCACTTCTCTACTACACACCTGGGGAGACTGGTGATTTCTCCCTCAGCTTCCCACCCGCAAAGTGGCCCAAATGTCCAAAATTAGCAAGCCAGGAAACAGCTGCATTGACTCTCAGCAGCTTGGAAAGAGAGTGCAATCAGTAGTGATGAGAATATTTACACCACAGAAGATGGCAGAAGAACACAAGTTACGGAGGTTTTTCTTTCTTCCTTTTGGAT
Source organism: Dolichotis patagonum (assembly GCA_004027295.1). NCBI lineage: Eukaryota > Metazoa > Chordata > Mammalia > Rodentia > Caviidae > Dolichotis > Dolichotis patagonum. Next base: position 124,393 of record PVJX010002267.1, read on the forward strand.
AGCTAGTGGTTTACTGGCGTCCACTGATTTTCCCAAAAGCAAAGGGAAATCCACCACCCTGAGGGAGCATGGATCAGAATCTGGGGAGACTGGATTTAAAATCAGTGCTCAGCAGGAAAATGCAGTATATGAAAAGGTACATTAAAAAAAATCAAACTTCTTCACAAAGATAGACAAGAAGCCACCCTAAGGATGAAATGCAAAGAGAAATCAGTAGTTCCACCCTTCAGCATCATTGCTGGGAACGTCAACTGGTACAACCACTATGGAAACCAGTATGGAGATCCAAACTTGCAATGCCATTTGATGGAGCTATTTCCCTTTTAATGTCTTCTCAAAAGAGTTAAAGGCATCACATTATGGCAGAATTGGACTCATTGTGTGTAAATGCCAAATTTTGTTTATCCATTCATCTACTGAAGGACATAGGCCACTTCTGAAGCTTAGCTATTATGGATTGTGCCGCTTTAAACATGGGTTTGTTCAACAAAAGGATGATAAAGCTGATAACACCCAGAGATATCAAGCTCTCAAACCCACACTCTTTTAATGGTTCATGTAGCTTAGGTATAAGTGAGTAATAAGTACTGGCTAAAGGTGAGACACAAGCTTCACATCCAGTGTCTGATCAGATTGTGAAGGCAATCAAAGGAGAAATAATATAGTGCTCAAAGTGTGATTTCTTTCTCCAGAAGCAGGAAATATATAGCCTTGTGTGTCTAGCTTACCTAGCTCAACCTGGCTTCCCCACATAGCTCCTGATAAAATGCTTCAAGCTCTACCCAAAAGGACAGCTGTTCAGCATAGGTCAACTATCCTGAATTCAATTCTCACTTTCTCACAGCTGCCAACTTCTAAATCCCTGATCAAACACAACTGTTAATTAAGAATGCTCAATATAATTCTCACCTCAAGCATGTGCTAACTCCAAACTCCCTGATCAAACCAAAATCTGGTCGGATCCCCCAATAACTGTTCCCTTGCTAAGCTCACACTGTCCCACAGGAGGTAGACAAGCACTTCACTGTCTTCATTTAGGGGTAATTGTATTATTCATTGTGAAACTCACCGTAACAGTCTACATGGAGATCAATTTTATGGAAAATATAACAATCACAAAGCCGTGAAAAATAGATTTAGGCAAACTGTAAGGCAAGATGAGATTCCGTTGTTCCCTCAATTGCTCCTCTGATGTTCATGATGGCATGATAGCGAGGGGAATTGAGAAGCCCTGAACTGGGTTGGACTGCGGGAAAAGTAAGTTCATAATTATGAGATTGCCATAGGTGTTTTGTTCATGTTTTCAAAATTCAAAGAGATAGACACTAAAGCATAAATAACAAACCATTTGGAGAAGCACACCATTCTAAAAAACTACAAGTAGGACACAACTTGGGTATGAGTCACACACTGAGTCTATTCCATCTGTTGTGTTCAATCACTCTGTCTCCTTAGGGACCGACCTCTGGACTGTGACAGTCTCCTGGATAGTCTTAGTTTTTTGTGATCTTGCAAGTTTTCAGAAATGCTGGTTAGTATTTTGTAGAATTCCCCCTCACTTGCAATTTGGCTGCTTTTCTCATTATTATATTGGTGTTAAAGGTTTGGAGGGGGAAAACCACAAACAAAAGGTGCTATTTGCATGGTAGTCTATCAAGGGCAGGTACCAGCAAGATCACCCATAATTGCTGATTTTGACCTTGACTACCGAGCTGAAGTTTTGTTTGTCAAATCCCCGCCCCCTACTTTTTTTCATACTGAGCCTTTGGAAAGAAACTACTGTGCACAGACCACATATAAGTAGTTTAGAATTTTTCTTCAGAAGAGAAACGTTGCTCACTAATTTATTTATATCAGTTTGGAGTCATGAGTATGTGTTTTATACTCCCTGTTGTAATTCAGTATTACTTTACTTTCTTGTTCCAATTGTTCCAGGCTTGGCCATTTAAAGTTATTGGAAGGACTACTGTGTTCATTTTTCATACTTACCTAGTTGTGGGTGTATCTTTTGTTTTGATTTGGTTTAATTTGTTCAAACCTATTCATGCTGCTGTAATAGAGTGTCTCAATCACTTTCCCATTGCCAACGAACGCAATACCCAACAAGTAACTTAAAGGAGGAGAGATTTATTTTGTTTCACAGATTTTAGAGGATTGAGTCCATAATCAGCAGGAAGCCTCAAGACAGGAAGGGCATGGGGGAAAGGTCTGGTGGAGGAAAGCGGCTCATGTCAGGGCAGCCAGGAAAGGAGGACCTGGGAGGGAGACAGACCCCAGTGTACCATGCCACAGGGATCCACCCCTTCCCACCAGACCCCAGCTCCTCTCAGAACCTCCAGCTCTAAACTCTTCACTGGATTAATCCATGGAGTATAACAGACCCTGATCACAACAGCTTCTCAAACCTCAGCTCATGAACAAAGGCGGCATTTGGGCAACATTTTAGGCCTAAATCATGAGACAGCAAGTCACAGACGAGGTGATTTATTAAGAACAGAAATTTTCTACCACATACTTCTGGAACTGAGAAGTCGAAAATGAAGGTATCAGCAGATTTCACTCTTTAGGGGGCCAAGAATTCCAGAGTGCTGGGTGTTCAGTTTTCACATGGCAAATAGGGGAAGAATAAGCAAACCAAAAGCTCGGGGACACTTCTGCAAAGGGTCTTTACATCATTAATGAGGGGAAAGTCCTTGTGGACTAATTATCTCTTAGAGGTGTCAGCTTGTAGTTGGTCATATTGGCAGCAGTGGAATTTTGAAGAGGAAGCAGTGAAATCTTAACATTTATTTCTAGCACTACAGGGTCATCTGGTCTTATTTTATAGATTATTTTGTTCCAGTTCTAGGATCAGACATTATTCCAAGAAATTCTAATTTCTTTGTTGAATGATATTAGAGACAAAAATCTGAGTGCTAAATCTGTATTTGTTGCCACTGGGACATTGTTTTGAGGGTGAGCTCAGCTGATAAACTAAGACTAGACACGTGTGCGTGCGCACGCACGCACACACACACACACACACACACACACTATCACACATGCATCAGTGTATACCAATCCGTAAAAATCTTCATTCCTATTAAGCTAAAATGAATTTAAACTGATGTCTCAAACTTAAGTCCATTACTGTGGATTAGTTTAATCTATCTTACTTGACTGACTGTAAAGTTTTATTCTAACAATGAGACATCAAATCTTTTCCAGTCATCCTCACATGCATCATTGTTAAATCCCAGCACACAATTCTAGTGATATCAGCATGCTTGATGAGGATTCCCAGGAAAAACGAAGTTATCATGCAGGGCACACTGCTTGTGGATAGGATCTTTTGCCTTAGTCTTGCAGAGAAAATTAATTCCTCAACAATTTTACCCCTTACTTCCTGCAATGAATTTGTCTCACGCATTTGTAACACAATTAACTTGTTTTGTCACATTCTGCATTTCATCTAGAAGCACCTGACCTCATAAATGATGTATTAGATTTGCATACATTGAGGTTCACCCTTCGTGGCATAAAAGCCCATACACTTTAACAAAAGCACACTGTCATGAATCTGTTATTAAGTATCATGTAGAATAACATCAGTGCTTAAATAATTCTCCTGTTTCCCCTATGTAGCAACTCTCTCCTTCTCCTAGCAATTCTAGTCGCCACTGAGATGCTGTTTTTAACCATGGCTATCGTTTTGCCTTTTCCACAACATCCAATAATTGGAATCACTCAGCAGGCTCTCTTTGGAAGGGCTTTCACTTAGCATTATGCATTTAAGGGTCACTCTTGTCTTTTCTTTAGCTTGACAACTCATTACTTTTTATTGCATATGAATTTATCAATGTTTGGGTATTCACTCACCCCATGAAGGACACTTTGGGTGCTCCCAATATTTCATTATTATGAGTGAAGTTGCTGCAGGGATTCAGGCACAAGTTGTGTGCTAATATAAATTGTCAAAGTAATGTGTGAGAAAGCCTAGGTGTGCAAATTCTGGATCACATTGGGAACTATGTTTAGCTCTGTGGGAGAATTTTAAATCATCTTCTAAAGTAGTCTTACTATGTTGTATTGAATCAAATGATGAATTAGAGGACCTGACACCTTGCAAGCTCACCAGTAGTTGGCAGTGGATTTGATGTTACGTTACATTATGTTATTTTTTTGAGACAGGGTCTTGCTATATGTTGTAGGCTGGCCTTGAACTCACTGTGTATCCCAGGCTGGCCTTGAACTTATTATAGTCCTCCTGCCTGAGCCTCTCAAGTGCTGGGATTATAGGTATGCACCACTATATCAGCAACAGCTGTAGATTTTAGTCATTCTAATAGGTGTGCAGTGGTGTCACACTATTGTTTCATTTATGAAGAACATCATGTCAAATAATAAGCATATTTTAGATGTGTATTTGCTGCTTGTACAGCTTCTTTAGGAATGTTTTTGTTCATGTATTTTACACATTTTTGATAGAGTTATTACTCTTCAATAATATGTTGTCTTAATATATGTCAGGCATTACACTATTATTAAATACTATTATTACTATTTATTTGCCTTCCTGAAGACTGAACCCAGGGCTACCATTGAACTACAGCAGCAACTCATTTTTGTTTATTTATTTTATTTTGAGACAATGTCTTGCTAAATTATTAAGTTTCCCAGGTGGAATTTGAACTAGCACCCCTCCTGCTTTAGCCTCCCAGAGTACTATGGTTACAGGAACATGCTTGACAAGTCTGCTTGGTTATTATTACTTATAACATGTCTCACCAATATTTCATCTCAGCCTGCATGCTATATTTTTATTGTCCTCACATTGTCTTTCCTACAACATAGATTAAAATTAGTTTTAATCTTAATAAATTTTAATCTAGTTGGTTCTCTTTCATGGATCATACATGTGTATTTGGATGTAAAGAATTCCACAGACTAAAAATGATGTCGATTTTCATCCCGTTTTCCTCCAGATGTTCTATAGTATTGTGTCTTACATCCAAGCCTATGACTCCTTATGAGTTAAATTTTGCAAAAGGTGTAGGTCTGTGTCTAGATGATGTTTATTATTTCTCTCTAGGCACCTAGTTTTTACTGCATCAGGTATTGAAGATTTTCACCCTTTCTCCATTCAACCGCCATTGCTCCTTTGTGCAAAATCAATGACCATATTTGTGTGGTTCTATTTCAGGACTCCCATTGATCCACGTGTCTTTTTAATTTCTCCTTTAATCCACACCAGGTTGCAGGGAGGGTGACAGCATCAAGCCACAGCCTGAAAGCAGGAGATGCAGGTCTTCCAGCTGTGTTCTCACTCAGTGTCAGGCATTGAGCATCTTTTGATTTTCACTAAAAGCTTCAGAATCAATAGCGAAATATTTTCAAAATACTTTGTGGTGATTCTGACTAAAATCACATTGAATCTGCAGACCAGATTGGCAAAAACTGGTTTACTAACAACGCTGAGTCTTTGAATCCGGTCGCATGAAATATATCTTCCCTTATTTAGCTACTCGGCTTCTTTTGAGTCTTTTATGTCTTGTGCCTATTTTGTTAGATTTCTACAAAAGCAGTTCAGTTCTTTGTATTATTGTACTATACATGATTTTTAATGTAATTTTACAAATAATTTTTAAAATTTTAATCTTTTTTTTTTAGTTTCACAGACCCATTTTCAATTATCAAGTATCAACAAGAAATGAACTTGACTATTTGTGTCTTATGCCCTTATTATTCTAACTCATTGGCTCTGCAAGTTTATTTTTCAGTTACATGAGATCTCTGCATGGTGATCATGTAAGGTTTATTTCTGTTCTCCCACTCTTGACCTTCTGCTAGGACTTCTCATCTCACTGTAGCCTTGCCTGGCACTTCCGGTGTGAGTGCCTACCACTTCCGATGTGTATGAGAACACCCTCAAGTAACTGGGGCCTCCTATCCTGAGCACCAGCTCTCAGAGCAAAGCACCTAACCAGAGTTATGTATTACACTGCACAGAGAAACCTGATCTTGTTGGATGTTCCCCAGGTATCTATATTTATCAACAAGAAACAAAGCATAACAAACCCTCTCAGATTTGAGAATTTTAAGAGACATTATTTTGGGCTTAGAACCCTTTAAAAGTTAAAGATTAAATTGATTTAAGGCGTCAGATTTTCACTTTCCCTCTAGATGCTTGGTAAGAATCTTCTACTGTGCACCCTATTCAGCACATTCTTTACAAGGTCAAACAAGTGGACAAAAACTTAACAAGTGGACAAAAAGAGAGCACCGATTAGGTTGCCTTGTAGGTCAGTGGACAGCAATGTGACAAAACAGCTCCTCTCTTGAAGCTATGACTCTTACAGTTGCAATCACAGCCTGGAAATCCTTGCAGAGTACCACTTTGATTCCTTTTGATTTACCTCTAAGATCTTACTTGGTTTGAATGTGTGGGTATACATATGTGTGCATGTGTGTGTTGAATATGAGTGTCTATGTATATGCATACATGTACACATCCTCATACAAGGAAAACAAAGGTGCCACATTCCCTATTATTATTAAGATCAGCTCAAAGTAGGTAGCAAAATTACTTTAGTGATATGAAAATTTCTACATCATTATTCTCATTTACTAAAATATAAAATTTTGCAAGTATATTGTAATGAAAATGTTATAACTTTATACTGTAAGATGTAGAAAAAGCATTTAAATGTTTTTAAGATTAGTGTTTCTCTGCATATATATATTCACATCCATGTTCAGACACATAGATACACTAATTATAACTGCTTTTATCACTTTTAACTTATTTATAGTCATACATTAATTGGAGAAAAGTCATGCATATATGTCAATATTTTAAATTCGTAATGCTTATTTGATTGCTATGCATTTGTTGTATTAATATACATATAAGTATTTCAGAACTTGCATTGTACATACATGAACAAATTCTATGATAACTCAGTTTCACAGAATCACATATCATTTATTGAAAAGCTCTAGAGAATGTCATTTATAACATAAGTGACTTTTTCAGATCATTGAACCTTAACATTCCAACTAAAAGCCTTTAATGTTAAATATCTTTAAGAAAATGATTTGTTGGTTACTCTGTTGAGTTCTTTGGAAGGTAACATTCAGCAAAACACTAATGAATGCTACCATGGATTGAGCATCTACACCATTCCCAGCACCTTCCACATACTTAGGCTAGAAAATCCTTGAGACTTCGCTATCTGGGTTCTGCAGGTACTGGCTCCCTTGGGTGGAATTTGCCATGCAGTTTGCTGCTGTGCACAGTTCTTTGTTGCATCCATGCAGCCCTTCTCAGTTTTCCCGCAAAGTTCTCTCAGCTGTTTAGTCACAATGTGGGCGCTGTAATGCGCATACAGCTTGAGGGTGTCTCCCACGCATTCACCGTTAAGAAAGTTTGGTCTGAGGGACAGGGAAATGAGGTGACCAGCAAAGTGGAGGAGCTGCTCTGGGAAGGTTTAAGGAAGCCCTTGTGGAACCATGAGCTGCCACAAAAGGAGCTGAGGCAGGAGTGAGTCTGATCTATCACTTTCTCTGGCTCTCTGTTCAGCACTGTGATTCCCACTCTTGCATGCAGCCCTGTCAGCTACCACCAGGTCCTCACCAGAGTAGAGCTCTTCGGAAGTGTGACTAAATGCACCTCGCTTTTGGCAGCTATACCCTGCCACAGGTATTTCACAACAGTCATGAAAACCAGACCAATATGGTGGGCTTGCTAAACCTTGGAAGGTAAGGCCTACTAAGACTCCCTGGAGAATGTCATTTATCATGGAAATGGATTTTTCACATCACTGAATTTCAAGTTTTCAAGCATCATCGTAGGTGTGCACGGGTTTCTCCTCTTTATCCTTTTCTTCAGACGTATTTTTTGTGTCACTTTCTGTTTTCCTTGCAGTGAAGACTCTGGAAAGAATAAGTCAAAACACAAAAGTTTTTCTGTGTGGACGTATTCACTTACTAGCCACAACTTACTAAAACAAATATTCAGAATGAAATACAAATGATGAATGGTTCCAGACTCTCAGCAGAGTGGAGATGTGGAAACATTTAATGAATACGCTCAGTCCGATTGAGTTCTTGCAAAATACATTCACTTCAGAAATGCTGTCCAAACTGTTTCAGTCTTTCAAAAAGGAAAGCATGTTCATTAAGGCACTGAGCTTTACCCTCTGAGATCCTATTTTAGAGATCTGTGCAGACTGCTACAGGTCACATGAAAGTTTTATCTAAATGTCTGTATAAGTAGTTTGACTTTTTCTAAATTGAGAAGAAAATCAAGTCTCTACTTTCTTTGTCACATATAATTGTAAGAAGAGAGTCACAGAAAAGAGATGCTTAAAGGGAGAAAAGTCATTCCTTAAAAGTTTTCTGGATGAGTAGATTATGAAAGAAAACTATATCAGATTCAAGGGTTATTAGGGAAATCTTGGCAGCCCTGCCAGCAAAATGGCAGTGGCCCTGTTAGCACAAGCCTCAATGGGCAAAGTTAGATAAGGAGCGTGATTTAAGAACTCAGTATTGAAAGGAACACAGATCATCCGACAAAACCTCACTTTAATTAAAGGTAGGGCTTTGGGCAATTGTGAAAAAGTTGAGCATGAAGAGGGAATCATGGGTTCAGTGTGATACCAGGACCAAAGTCCCACGCTTTCTCTCTAAAAGAACTGAATTCTTTAAAAATAAGCATTGTAAGTCTTACATAATACAGTATAGGCACATACTTCTTTCCTTTTTTATTAAATGTGAAATTATTTTCCATAAACATATTTCTTGGTAAAGAAACAAAATTTTACAAATCAATGCAAAAAGCAGAAAACAACACACACACACACACACACACACACACATTTTTCCAAAAAGAGTGAACATATTTCTAACATCTGATTCTATAATTATTATTTTTTTTTAATTTTTTTTCATTTAAAAGAGAATAAAACAAAAGGGGGCAGTACAGAGCAGATCAGAACAGGACAACATAGGCAACACAGTACTTTACATTAAGTCACCTGGACATCAACAGTAGCTAACACCATATCTCTTACTCTGATATAGTTAAGCACAGTTTCAAATACAATAATATCAAACATAACACAATAGTATAAAGCCATGCATAGAGTGAAAGAATTCCAGGGCTTTCTGAACCGAATAACAGAAAATGATCAATGGGTACTATAATATCTCATTTTTGATAAAAAAGAAAAAAATTTGTTTGAACTATCACACATATTCAAATTCCAATAAGACACAATGTGATAGATA